>JAHWFO010095627.1:218916-313970 GCA_023313115.1 Rhysida immarginata | reverse complement strand
TGAAACAAATATAAAAAAAAAAAAAATAAAAAAATAAATAAAAAAAATAAAAATAAAAAATTATCACATCTTCCAGTAGTCTGGGAAAGAGACGTTGCTAATATCTTCAAAATTGATGTCAAGAACGTGCCTCGGTTTACGATACTTCGTATGCCAGTTCATATTCATTGAGTTCTCCAGTATCCTTTTCACAAGCTTATTGTCGTGAGTCTTCATCTTCTGTATCATAATCAAAAGGAGATCCTGTATAAACTTACCGATATGGGCCATGTTTAAATCGAGGTGGATGGATTGGTTTTTCACCGTCCTTCTGTCCAGCTGGGCAATGGTCCTCAGGGTAACATTCTGGAATGACTGTAGTTCACTCCATCTGGTTTTACAGATAGTCGCCCATGCAGGCATGCCGTATAGGAGTATGGTCCGGATAATCGATTTGTACAGAAGTAGCTTGTTGAGAGCGCTGTTGCGACCCATAAGAGCTATGATACTGTACTTAGCCCTCTTCGCTTTGTTCAGAGCATAGGACATATGCTGGTTCCATGTGAGTCTTGAGTCAATGATAACTCCCAGGTACTTGTAGTTGTCCACCCAGTCCAGTTTCTTATTGAACAGAACAAGAGAATCTGGGGGATGCTTGAGCTTCCTATTGAGGTACAAAGCCTTGCACTTTCCGACGTTAAGGTTCAACTTCCAGCAGTTAAACCAGTCTTCGAACTGCTTCAAGGCGCACTGCAGCCGAGTGATAACGTGAGCCGGCTGGTGTGCCCATGTCATAATGGCAGTGTCATCCGCATAAAAATACAGATTACAATTATCGGGTTTTGGGAAATCATGTACAAAGTAATTAAATAGCATAGGCCCGAGGACAGAACCCTGAGGGACACCGGCCTTTACAACACGGGGTGTGGAAAGATTTTCTCCAACTTTGGCTTGATAGGATCTGCCGTCAAGAAAGGATTTCACCATCAAAATCAAATCGGCAGGAAACCCGTCTCTGATCATTTTGTAGACAAGGCCCTCATGCCACACTTGGTCAAAAGCCTTACTGACATCGAGAAATACCACCCCACAGTACCTGGATAAGTTCAGGGGGGTGCTCAGGTCTTCAACGAGCCTCCATATCTGCATCGGACAAGAGTGGACAGCACGAAAGCCAAACTGCTCTTCCCGTAAAAGGTCATTTGCTAGACAGTGATCTTGGAATCTGACGAGGATCGTTCTCTCCAACACCTTGGACATCGAGGGTAGCAAGCTAATAGGTCGGTAGCTCGTGGAAATTGCAGGATTTTGCCCCTGCTTTGGGATACTCAACACAATAGACTTCTTCCAAGCCACAGGGAAGTAAGAAAATTTCCAGCAGTCGCTAATGATATTGGTGAGAAAGTCAATAAAGTTCTTTGGGAGATTCATAAGGACGTTATTACTCACCTTGTCTTTTCCTGGAGCCTTCTTTTTCAGTTTACTTATGATGTTGGCGATCTCTCCAGCCTCGATGTTGTACTTCGTAAAATGCTGCGGAACTTCATCAAAGTTGAAAATACCTTCTTCCACACGCTGAGACATGATTTGGCTCTCAGGCTTATCGTTGGTAGGAGTAACAAACTGCATTTCCAGTGAATCTGCAATGACCTGGGCCTTGTCCTGATCAGTTTGCACATAGTTACCTTGTGGTGTACGGAGTGGAGGAAGCATAACATTCTTCTTCTTCTGTAAAGCTCTAACCATACTCCAAATGGAATTGTCGCGAGCCGACAAGCTTTTGAGTTTTTCATTCCATCTAGCATCGCGAAGCTCTTTTATCTCTTCTTGAACTCTTCGCACTAACCTGTTGTACTTGGTTTTGAGCCAAGGTTCACGATAGCGTTGCCATAGTCTACGGGTCCTGTTTCTTTCAGCAATTAGGCGTTGGATTCCAGGAGTAAGTTGGATTCGATGAGAAGGTTTATTCTCTGATGGATACTTACTAGCTTCTATGGCACTGTTAATACATCTGGTGATGTCATCAACAAGTTGATCGATGTCTTCTGTACAGTAAGCAACGTAGGGATGGTAGCCATAGTCCTTAAGAATATCTTTGTAGAGCTTCCAGTCTTGATGATGTACGAGTTCCTCTCGGAAATTTATGTCAACATTGTCAAAGTTCAACGCCACAGGCTTGTGGTCAGAAGAAAGGTCATCAATCGTGAAGATATTGTACGGTTTGAAGAAACCCTTCAAGAGCGAGATGTCCAAAACGTCACTACTAGGGGAGTGGTCGCAGTAGTAGGTGTCCTCCACAGGTCCAGCAGCGATGATATCATCTCTACCTTGTATGTACCTATAGAGAATCATGCCGTTGTAATTCTGCGTTCTGGAGTTCCAGCTTGGATGCTTGGCATTTAGGTCACCAGCCAGGACGACTGGGGTGTCACCACTGAAGAGTTCATCAAGCTCGCAAATGTCAAGATAATGCTTAGGTGAATTGTAGAGCGCTACGAACTTCACTACACTACAGGAGACGTCATTGCTAATGATGGAGGCTGATTCCATACCTGCATAAGACTTGGATACTAATTCTTGGTGTTGAATTCCCCTCTTAATGATGATCGCAGCGCCCCCAGACGCACATCTTGCAGCATTTGAAGCCATTCGATCCTTACGGTACACACAATAGCCAGGTAGCTTGAAGTCTTGGCTTGGTTTGAGGTGAGTTTCACAGAGGAAAGCCATGTCGATTTCTTGATTTATCAGAAAGTTGTGAAACTCGATACGCTTTCGGGGAATGCCCTTAGCGTTCCATATCACGCACCGAAGTTCACCTTTGTTGATTACAGTATAACGTTGTGCAGCCATACTAAAATTAGTTGGTCGTAAAGAGCCCACTCAACTGTGGGAACTTTTGCCTAGATTAGAAAACAGATTAAAGATACGTCCTAATTGTTTATACATACCTGGTAGGTCGTTGATGTTGAGGCCTTTATCTTCCGGCGTAGACACAGCGGCAGCATAGGATTTACCTGCAGTCACTTTAGAACTAGACATCCTTTAAACCTGGGGGTATTTTGGACATTTCGTGTAGCTTGATGTGTGCTGTCCACCACATCTGATGCACTTTGGGGGGTCTTGTCCTTTTATCTTGGGGCAATCTCTTGACTGGTGCCCCTCGGCACATTTATTACAACGAGGATCTTCCGTGCAGCCCATAGATACGTGTCCGAAGCGCAGGCAGTTGTAACACTGTAGTGGCTTCTTGTTCCCTCGAAAGGCCTCCACTGAAACTGCCAGCGGCCCAATACGTGTTACGTTTTTCAATGATTGGTTGTGTTCGGTGTTCGGGAGTAGAACCAAAACCATTGGCATATCAATGGATCCTTTGGCTTTCCTCAATCGAATAACTTTTTCTGGGAAGTAGTTGGCTCTTTTTAGGTCTTCTTGGAAGTCATCGAGGTCATAGGTAACATCCACATTACGAATTACGTATTTCAAGACCTTCTCCGACTTTAGTTGATGATGCTGAATTTTTAAAATATTATCAGATTTAATTCCAGAGACTAACCTGTTGTGTGTTTCTTCATCTTCACATTTAATCTTGACGGTTTCAGCTCTGCCCGTATGAACGGCAATCTTTTCGACTGGAACATGCTTCTCGAGCTCAGTTAAAATCGTCTTAGACGGGACGCCATGAGTCCGCACGATAATTGGCGGTACATACCTCTTCGTGATCCTATGGTCTTTATTAGTCGAGCGACCTTGTACATTCTTCGGATTCCTCATTCTAGTCGCGCTGACGACTTCGTCGTTTACTCTGGAGACGGTCTTTAGGTTATCGATCCTCGTGCCTTTTCTGAATTTTTTATTTGTGACACCAATCCAGGGACTGTCGTCCACTTCTTCATCAGTTCCGTCAGAGTGACTTCTCTTACAGCCACCGTTTGTCAAACAGTCACTATTTTCTATTATATCCATAGACTCCATACTATTAGAAGAGGAAATAGTTTCTAAGACATTACTTACCTTGCTGTTATCAACTGGATTATCTTCCGTGGAGTTACTTGCCTTTGGAGTCCCAGAGCATTTCCCAAAGGCTTCCTCAAGTTCGCTTATCTTGTCAATAACATCTCTACGAGAGTCCTTAATTTCCTTATTGATACCTTCGAACTTCTCCTCAAAACTTTTGTGTAGGGATTCGACTTTTTCCTCCAGTGCACCATACTTAGCGTTTATTTCATCCCGGAGGGCTTCTAACATTTCGTTGAACACTAGGTCAAATGCAGCAAACCTAGCATCCAAGCAGGCATCCCGGTAGGCCTTTTCGCAGGACACAGTTTTACCATCCGCCACTAGCAAATGCTCTTTAGCAGACTTCAGCTTGGTTAATTTGGACAAAGCCATCGTATATAAATGTATAGAACCAGCGGGGGGGGGGGGGAGTAACCTCGCAACTAGGTGTGTGTAAACTAACTTGGGAAGGTTTATCGCGTCTTAAATAGTGAACAAGAATGGAGAACAACCAATCAAGAGAAACGTGGAAGGTGGCAATTCATCGATTGGGAAGCTGAGTCACCCACTGAATCAATGCAGAGTCACCAATGGGGCCCTTATCAAGATTTAATAACCGGTTTTTGTTGGTTTTGTTTATAGAGAAGCCATTCACCTTCATGTCATGTACGAAGGTGCACAAGTGCCAAGTTTGCTAGGCTTTTTAAAACGTTCTAGCAAACATTTATTTGTTATTATACATAGACAACTTTTTATGCTGAATCACATCATGACAAAATTTATGGATTTAACTGCATCCGAGTGAAAATACAAGCCTCTAAAATTTGTCGGAAAATTCTGAGAGACCAAGTTTGACAGGACGCAGCTCCATTTCAAGTAAACCAATAATTCCAAAACTTGAGACGGTTATTTCCAAACATGATATGTATATATGGATTGAATTTATTCAACATTGTATGCCTAGATCAGAAGATATGCATGTGCAAAGTTGGCCAAAATTTTTTGTATGCAAATTTTAGGGTATTTTTGAGGGGCAATATCTCAACTGTGTCATCTTTAATCCTTTTTTTGTTTCCACAGATAGAAAGAGCATGATTTAAGCTTTCAAAGCTATTTGGTTTAATTTCTGGATCTTGCATTTAATGGGTAAGAATACCTTTCAAAAGTTACTGTTTTAGTACTTCGCAAAAATTTCTAACAGTGAAATATTCTGCCTGATAATACTACTAGGCAATTCATTTTTTTATTCAATGCATACCAAAAAACAGTGGAAGTACACAGCAAATTTACAAAACAAAACTACAAAAAACTCAGTTCCATTTTTGGTTAAACAGTTTTTCAATTTTGTCCAGAACAGATTGTGGATAACTGTATTGTCTTCCTGATGATGATGTTGATGGTGCCTCTAAAGTCATAAAAATATGTTGCTCAGGAATCCAGCAGGTGTCTTTAGCAGTTGGCCAGTGAAATGAACGAGCAGAGCCATGTGGGAGCAAAAAGCTGATGAGGACATCTTGTTCTTCATGTGAAACTTCACACACATTTCCAACCCACCAAAAATTGTCATACATACATATGACATATTGTCCTGGCTGTAAGTTTGCAATTGAGATATCTGGAATTTCTTCATTTTTCTTCAAAGGCGTTGACTGTGAATGCTGTAGCATCATTGGAAACTCTGCTCACCTGCAGCTTATTAAAATTAATTGGCCTAAATTGATGATTTTCCCTTGTTCCAGCAATTGTATGTCCTTTGGCAAACCTTCTTTCTTGATCAGGCTGTATGTTTTCAATTTCTTCTTTTGGTACATAAAAAAACTTTATGCCTGGAATACTATCATCACAGAATTTGAATAAATCATATGGGGTCAATATTTGGTTATCTAAGGGCCTCTGCAGACTAGCACGGGCTGCTAGCCTCTTTGCTGTTCCTCCAATTCCATCACAAGGTGATTTACCATGGCTTCTTCCAATTGTATTAATTTTTTGAACTTATCGACAATCCATTTTCCTAACTTTTGAAAGGTATTCTTACTCATCAAAACACAAGATCCAGAAACTAATCAATATAGCTTTGAAAGCTTAAATCATGCTCTTTCTATCTGTGGAAAGAAAAAAGGATTAAAGATGACACAGTTGAGATATTGCCCCTCAAAAATACCCTAAAATTTGCATACAAAAAATTTTGGCCAAGTTTGCACATGCATATCTTCTGATCTAGGCATACAATGTTGAATAAATTCAATCCATATATACATATCATGTTTGGAAATAACCGTCTCAAGTTTTGGAATTATTGGTTTACTTGAAATGGAGCTGCGTCCTGTCAAACTTGGTCTCTCAGAATTTTCCGACAAATTTTTTAGCCACTTTAGAGGTTTGTATTTTCACTCGGATGCAGTTAAATCCATAAATTTTGTCATGATGTGATTCAGCATAAAAAGTTGTCTATGTATAATAAATGTTTGCTAGAACGTTTTAAAAAGCCTAGCAAACTTGGCACTTTTGCACCTTCGTACATGACATGACTAAGGAAGGAAGCCCCTAAAAATTCAACCACTAAATATACTGAACTGAAACTTGGGATACAACCATCAAAGACCACATAGAATCTTCACACCAAGTTTCATTAAATTTGGAGATGGTCGAGTGGGGACCCCTGGTCCCTTGATGTGGAATGACCCATAATGAAAGTTTGAATAACCTGTAATAGCGTCTGAAGAAAAGAATAGCATTGGATGGTTAAAGGAATATTTGGTATTCTTTGACTGGGTGATTTAGTCCCAAGTGTACTTTTCAAAGTGTCATCTTTAATAGTCTGGGGATAATATTGTTGTGATATTATATTTCTTAACTTTTTTTTTATTTCTTGTAGTGGATTAGAAATATTTGATGGTGGCTCTTCAAGATCAAAATTACTTTCTAATACAGCTTCAGACATCCAATTATTCAGCAATTCAAATAAATTACTCTTCCGGACCAATTTTTTAAACAAGTCTAAAGAACAAGAAGAAGTTCACGTTTCTTATTCTATAAAATGTAAGAATTATTCAAAATATTTTTACACGCTTTCTTAATTTCACTTTGGAAGTATTTTCTAAGTTATACTTGAATGAACATGAGATTATTTAAGACTTAAATAATAAATAAAAATTTAATAAGAATAAAATGATAGTCATTTTTTAGTCCACACTACTTCCAATTCTCAAATGATGTCCAAATTGATGTGTAGACTTCCCCAATGTCCAAACAATAAATCTCATGCTCTGTTAGTTAGTGATAGCTTATTTTTTTAATGGGATTTTTTTTTTCCACTTCAGCTTGTGAATCAGCTGATCAGCATTGCCAAAATGGTTTATGTTTTCATCCTGATTGGCTGTGTAATGGCATCAATGAATGTGGTGACAACTCAGATGAATTGAATTGTGCAGCCAAAAACACAGGAGGTAAGAATTACAAATATCATTAGGAAAATCCTGTATTGCTGCAAAGGTACCGGTAAGTAATGACAGAAAGAGTTAAGCAATACTATAAATATTTAATAATGGGTTGATACGTTTCCAATTGCATTTCACCAACAGAGCAGAGTAAGAAAAAAAGAAAGGGAACTCTTTTATTCTCAAAAGAAATAGCAAAAGCATCTTTGAAAAGAGTGGCATTTATAACTTTATTGCAAATCATGGCACAGTGTAGGAGTGATTATAATAAAATTCACTGACAGATTTAAAGAACACAAACAACAATCGTTAACCAATGGTAATGAAAAATAGCCTACACTGATCACTTAATTTGTCACAAACGGGACTTTGTGGCAAGATTGATAATGTAATGCACAAACAAATGGAAGGAAATGGAGTTTTATAGCCTGGTCCCGCTATCTATGAAATAAAATCAAAATGTGCTTGTTGCATCATGTTGATCCAATTTACCATAAGAAAGGGACCTTTTCTCTTCAGATATTTGTTTGTAAAAAATCATGAAATGACTACTTAAATACTATTGCAATGCTGCACAAAAGAAAATTGTTATACACTGAGTGGCCAGTTTATTAGGAACACCCATGACTCTGCAAATTCATTGGCATAGCAATTACTACATATCAGTTGGTTATAATGAGCCAGTACCATTATAAAGCGAGAACACACCTGTCAACTGCAAGTGTTTGACCATCACCAAGGGGAAAACAAAGGATCCAAGAGACTTTGAGCGTGGGATAATAGTTGATGCCCGGCAAGGTGGACTGAATATTTCCAGGGTTTTACCATTTTAAGGGTTTACCAGGACTGGTAAAAACAACCACCCAGAGACAAGCCTGTGGTCGCAAACGACACATCGATCCAAGGGATGAGCGTAGGATGGGAATGCTTGTTTGTGCAAATAGAAACGTCACAACTCATCAATTAACAGTGGAGTACAACACTAGACCGCAGAATAATATTTCTGAATGCACTACATGCCATACATTGGCAAGGATGGGCTAAAACAGCTGACAGCCAGTCCAGATACTTTGATCTCCAATTTGCCCGTGATCACAACACTGGGCCGTCGACGACTGGAAGAAGGTCTGCTGGTTGGATGAATCAAGTTTTTTCCTATTGCACCTTGCAGATGGCCGATGCAGAATTTGGAGACAACAGTACGTAGCAATGAACCCCTCCTGTCTGGTTTCCGCTGTTCAGGTTGGTGGAGGCTCTGTCATGGTCTAGGGAATGTTTTCCTGGCATACTCTTGGTCCGCTGATACCTACCTGATCATTGTTGCCGACCACGTTCATCCCTTCGTGCCTACTGTTTCCCCCATCGGAAGGATACTTCCAGCAAGACAATGCTCCGTGTCACAAGGCTCGTATCGTCATAGAATGGTTCCAGGGGCATGATAATGAATTCAACTTACTCCTCTAGCCACCATAGTCCCTGGATTTGAAACCAATGGAACATCCTTGGGATCAGCTAGAATGGGTTATTCGAGGCATGGATCCACCACCATCCAATAAGCATCAAATGGCAGCATCCATGCCACAGCGACTTCGTGCTGTTATAGCTGCTAGGGGTGGTGCAACACAGTATTAGGGGGGGCGGTTTCCAAATATACTGGCCACACTGTGGTTGAAAGTAAGTTGGCACTGATTTTGAATTAGTTTGATAAAACAGTTTGTCATTTTCCATCAGCATAACAGAAAATTGGATAAAAATGACTTCTCTCTATCCTACAACTGCAAGCCGATCAACTCATCCAACTCTTTCAAATACTTAGATATTTATCTATCTCACAATCTCTCCTGGACATCCACATAAACGCCCTTGCTACAAAACTAGATCAACGTCTAGGCCTTTTCTCTCACCTCCACTTCCTTCCCCCCTAACATTATCCTTCTACTGTACAATGCCCTAATTCATTCTTCACTCTCCTATGGTTTGTTATTCCAGGGTGCAACCACCGAATTTAATTTATTGAGATTATTTAGACTCCAAAAATGGTTTCTGCGTATTTTACTTTTTCTGCAAGTTCGTAAACCCACCCCAGTTTCCTACCTTTTTAACTTTACAATCCCAATATATCATCTTTACTACATTAACCTTGCAAACTTCGTTTACAAAGCCTTCCACAATAATATTACTGTTCCCCTCCCCCAACCCCTATTCAAACCCCTCAACATCAGATTGCAATCAGATTAGTTTAGTTTGTAATTGCAAATAAAATAAATGAAATATCTTAATCTAAAGTTTGATGGCTTTTTTCACTATGTGGTCATTGGTGGCCTTATTTGAACCTTCCTCCCTAAAAATAACATGCTCAGAGAAATTAGAACCCCCCCCCCTAAAAAGATTAAAATGCAGAATTTTGAATGATTTTAAAATTAATTTGACCACATGGTCATTACTTGATCCCCTCCCTCCCTTTTATGGTCATAACTTTTTTTTAATCTTTTTCCAGTGAGCAGCAGTTGGTTGGTTGGATCCATTTTCATCGCTCTCTCAGTTGGAATTCTCTTGGGAGTGTTTCTAATTCCAAAAGCAGTGACGAAACTCAAATCAATGCGTGGGAACAACTTTAAGCATTTGCCAGAGTCTTCTGCTTAACCTAAGCTACAGAGTCCACCGAAAATAAAACCTTATTATTGTCCATTTTTATTATTGAAAACTGCAGTTACTATTTATGTTACTTGTTGAAAAAATCAACAGGTATTCCATTTCTTTATGTAATTCACTTCATATAGAAACAGTTTTTATAAAAATAAATAATCCATGTACAAGTTTATGTTTCATCCTTCACAACCACATTGGTGGAATAACAATTTTGCCATTCTATGTTGATTTTTCCTGTGGCTTCATAGCAGTTTGTTTTTTGAAACATGTAAAATTAGGGCTACTTTCCCTGCCAAACAGGGTAGGGGGGGTTACTTTAAGTACATAAGTGGTCGTCCAGGATAACAAATAAACCAATATCTTTACTGCCTCTTACAGACCAATAATGCAACTTCAATAACTAAGAAACAATTATTGCCAAATAAATTTTTATTAAACTGAGAAACATCTAACACAACTTCTACAATAACAGACTGATTAAAAGTCAATTCTACGAAAAGTGATTTCAGTAGTAAAAACTCTGATAATGGATATAATAAATAAATAAATAAATAAATAAAACTAACACTGAAATGTACAAGGGGAAATCAGTAAGTAAGTTACAAATGGATATAGAAATGAAACAAAAATACTGTTTTGAAAACTACTTTATTTCTCCGGTTAATCTCTCCGGCCTGTTGCGTTTTAGGGTGTCTGAGTAAACTAAACTACGTTCTCTTCCAATGCAAATTGGTCAGGTGACATGTTTGGCAACTGAAGATTGGAAGGAATGATCTAACAATTTGGCAGGCCGTTTGTTTTCTAACTGACAAACACTGAAACAATTCACTATCCAAAACTCGAGCAAAGGCTACTCTTTTTCTTCCTCAAACGGAAAAGTTCTTTGAAAAGAATTTATCCACAATGGCCACAAGTATTTATCTGACTAGAAATATAAACATCTCGTTAAAGAACACATATTGAGCAATGATAAATATCCATTACAAATCTAATGGAATTCTGAATACAGACGCTACCAGAATATTACAATCAATGCTTGTGCATAATTACCAAGTATCAGAGAGGAGAGAGAGGGAATAGGAGGGAAAAAATTGTTAAGTGATTTAAAAAAAAAAAAAAAAAAAAAAAAAAAAAAAAAAAAAAAATACAATTTAACAACGCTACAATTGCATCTACAAATCTAATGTCCTGCGTTTGCGAACTGGGCCCTTCTCCTTTTGGAGATTTCTCTTTATTTTATAATAAATTAATTGCAATGATGAAACATTTGAACAACACGCCATTGTAATTAGAACAATCTTAAAAGTTTTATTTATATTTAACAGAAGTAAACACGCCCAAGGATTTCTTATGAATAGTAGCTAAAGGGGGAGCTTTCCGTCCCGGACGATAGTAGCTAAATGGTTGCATTTTCGGTCTATTGGAAATAAAATAAAAATTTTAAAGCACACACTTTCACCTTAAAAAGTGCAGTTAAAAGTAAAAAAAAAAAATCTAATTTTTAAAAGAAGGTAAGTGTGATGGTGCGTTTATTTTATTATGTAGTATTTTCTTTTTAAAATTTAATATTAAAACGAGTCACTTTTACCTTTTTTAAAAAAAGATTTTTTACTTTTTACTGCACTTTTTAAGGTAAAAGTGTGTGCTTTAAAATTTTTATTTTATATTTTTTTATTTTATTCCTTTTCGTCTTTATTAAAAAAAAAAAAATTAAGCTTTTATATGATATCTCCAAAACCAAAGAAACCTTGGAAGTTTGCCCAGTCGGCTACATCTGTATCAATGCATGTTTACAATACATTACGCTAGCTAATCATAAACAGTCCTCTCCCCAAAGACATAACAATCAACAACTTAGCTAGCATTGATGATCAAATTAACAACAATTGCATATGACACTTAACAATGACAACAACAAACAACAATACAGGCAATCGTTATGTCCTGATTGCACTGTATACATATTAAACATTAAATAACTTAAGAATAAATGAAAAAGTAGTGAAACTAATGATTGAAACATGCATTGTCATCGATAAGACGTCGCTGGAGAAATTTGCAGAGCTGTATGTAGTCAGGAAGTGGGCTAAATATTCATTGCAAAACTTGTGCATAAACACACAAACAAGTGAAGTTCAATAAAAGTGTGTAAAAAATGTTATTTGGTTTGCTTGTTTTTTTCGTTCAGAACAGCAAAATACGATTGTCAATTTTAATTTTCCACGAAAACACTACTTACTATTGGAATTGCATTTGTTGACTCGCCGTGACTGTTTTTATACATGTTGGAGAATTAATCAATAATAACTTTGGTATAACTATACATTAGATATTGGATGCATTCTAATTTGCTTAATAAAAGGCTAGACGCAGAAATAATTGAACTGACCTTTAATAATTTTCATGATCTCAACTTAAGATCTATCAATTAATATACAATTTTTCAAGACAAATGGGAACTTTCAATTACTATCAGGTTGGTGCAAAGGTAATGGCCAATTGTTTAGAAAACCGTTTTAGATAGTAACTTTTTAAATGGTAGCTCTTGCAATGTTTTAAGAATGTCAATGAGTAATTTATACATTTTTCTTTCAGGATCTTAGATTCTGCTACATTCGCACCCATGTTCGTCCCATCTAAACATCACATTAAACATTACTCTACGAGTTTCGATACAAGCTCTGCAGCAAAGTCTTTTCAGAGCGTTTATGGGGATGATTTAGTAAAGTGAAGGAAGTAGCAGGAGATGGTTTTCGCGCTTCAGAAGTGGAGATTTGAGTTTGATAGACGAACCAAAAGAAGGTCGTCCAAAACGACTGGATTGCGAAAAGTTGGAAGCGGTTGTCACCAAAAATCCAATTATCACTTTTAGAGAACAATACAATCAAAGTTATGTTAACGAATAAATATTTTCTTAATCATAATCTTTTTCATTTTCAATAGAGACCTTAAAATCGCCCACTACCTAATGTATTAACAGAATTAATAATATATCGACTGGATCTTAGAGAATGTAGGAAACCGATCAATATAATAAATAATTATAACCGAGAGCACATAACTTAATCAAAATTTCGTTAGAGCAGGGTTCGATTGAATATGCAAGTTTTCAGTTTACTCATGAAATACTTGATACAGTCTATAACTAAATTGTTATAATTACAGTAGATGCTTCTATTTATGTGATGTACCAAAAAAAAGCAAATTTTTGATGTTAAAAATATATATATATATATTTTTTAACAGGCGTTTTTATATATATAGGGTTCTCCCCAGACCCTTTTTAACAGGCGAATACAGGCCCGGCTGAATACACGAAAAACTGCACAACATTGCATAATATTTTATTTGTTTTTAATTTTTGTCCGTCCGGTTATTTTAGCTTACCACCCACCTGATAAAATTTTCTGGGGAGAACATTGTATATATATATATTTAGTATTATAATCATTATGGCATTTTCATAATTTTTTCATCTTGGCATCTTATTAAATATAAATCATCCATTCATTTATTTAATAAAGTTACTTATTAAAATGGATAATTTCTTCTAATGAGAAATTAAAATTTCTCTTAAGCCAAAATTCAAAATTTATAGTACAGAAGAAGCCGAAGCAGACCGATACGCTCCCTTTTGACCAGCCAACGATAAAATGGCTGCGTTCAGAGAACAGCCAACGATAAAATGGCTGCTTTCGGAGAACAGCCACTGGTGAATTTCTCGAGAATCAGAGAATTCTCCGTGAATTCAAGGTGAATATGTTTTCCAGTGTTTTTGTTTTTAAGAAGTCACTTTCAGTTGTTTGCGCAAGCCAAAGTGGTTGATCGAAACAGTTTTTTTCACTGACTTTTGTCGAGTGGAAAAAAATTGAAGGAAATAAATGAAAAAGTGAATTTTCGTTGTATTCCCAAACACCGAGAATTCTCTGGTGGTGGTTTCTCGAACGACAAAGTGAAAATAGTGGAAAAATTGGCTGTTCTCCGAACGCACTCAATGAGTCTCATGAGCAGTGTTGCCAACTGTGTAATAATTATTACATTTGTGTAATTTTATGCGGAAATATATAATGTGTAATAGTAAAGTAGATATTACACGGAAAAACGTAATAATTTGACTTTTCGCCAAAAATCCCAGCATGCTTTGCTCCTCGCTAGGGTAGAAGTAGCCCCGATTGGTCGCCAAAAATTGGTCGTTCATAGAACAATCCAATCCCAAGCCCACAGCGGCCCTGGCCCTGACTCTTGGACCTCCTTGGCTGGGTGTGGCGTGGCACGCATTTCATGTTCGAACTTAGAGGAGGTGATTTCCACGTGGTTTAGTTTAACCGAAAATTTGATTATATAGATCTTCAGTGAAGTTTTTGAGATATGTTAACTTTATGCTAATCAGCTAATGTGTATATGACAATTTTCTTTGGATCCATCGTGTTCAGCGAATGTATGGCAAAAGCCCCTTCGGACAAAGACCCCTTGGACCAAAGTCCCTCTGAAAAAAATAACCCTTAGACAAAAGCCACTCCATCAGCTGGAATTGAAAAGTCGTCAACCTGCTAAAGAAAAGCAGACAGCGTTCGCAGATGGGCGTAACATAAAGGTTAATGCTATAGCAGAACAGGTGCCTTTCAAAAGTTCACAGTACCAAGGAAGAATGACTTATAGTAGATATAAAAAGCTTTGACATTATTTTGGGAATAGACTGGATCACCAAAAATCATGTCATCTTCAACTGGGATAAGAAATAATGCGGCAAATTAAACTCCGTAAACCATACAAAAATTTTAATGACTGTCTTGAGCGTGCCGAGAAAATGACATTATTATTGGGGAAAGCGTTCTTATGTATGTATTTTCAAAACTGGATTTTACATGAATTATGTATTCGTATGCCATTAAAAAAATGATCCACAGATTAGAGGCAAGATTTGATTTAAATTTAAAAAAAAAACACCTTAAAACCCCTTAAATCGACTAAACTACAAAATGTAATAATTTTTGCTAAAAAATGTAATATGTTCATTTTCAAAAGTTGGCAACGCTGCTCATGAACTGCTTTCAGCGCCACCACCGCGTCCCCACGTTCAAAGACTGGCGTCTCGGGACAGAAAGGCTCCTCTCCTTCCAACCAATCACAGAGCAGGACTAGCAGTGCCCTCTAATGACGATTACTGTAATCGATACCTATCAATCCCAATCTCAATCCAGAGATCGAATATGACATCTGCGAAGAATGTAACGAAGAAAATTCACGTGGGAGCGCAAACTAATCTTCAAAAAGAGTTGAAATGGAATAGATAACAAAAGGGCATTGTGTGTCTACTATCACTGCGTTTACATGCACGTTTCAATCCGGATCGAGTTGAGCTAATCCAAAAGTGCCTCGCGTTTACATGCATCTAATTCGATCCGGATCGAGTCCGATAAGATGCCCTGTGGGTAAAGCTCTAGATTAGGAAAGTTCACCAGACTTTGTCATCTGCTACGGAATCCGTCATTGTTGGCTCAGCCGGCCTTATCACTTGAATTACGCTTCCTCTAAAATACGGCTGAAATACAATTTTTAAAAATTTTCTCATTATTATCGTCTGGAAATATAATTGACAATCAATAAATTTTGTAATTATTGGTTTTTCCTTTAAATTTTGTTTTCAATAAAAATTTTCTATATAGAAATATTAAGGTTGAGGTTATGTATAATGTTAACTAGATCAAGTTTTTGATTTATTTACACCTCAAAATAATAATCCTTAACTTTTAAAATGCATTTGCAAGTTTTTTATACTTATTTTTATCAAAATATAATTTTATACATTCTTATCAAAACATAATTTGAATAGATTTTTATCAAATTAATTTTTAGATTTATATCAAAAATTTCAATTTAATAGTTTATTTTAATTTTATTAAATTATAAAAATTATCTAATTACAATTATAATAATCATAAATAATTATCAAATTATAATTTAATAAAATAGAAATTGTTATATTGAAATTTTTGATATAAATATAAAAGTTAATTTGATAATTATAATTTGAAAAAAAATTATTAAATTACATTTTGATAAAATTTAAATTACATTTTAGTTTAATATATATAAAACCCCAATTTGATAGAAAATTTGAAAAATTTTAACTTGGAAAAATAACATTTTAATAAAAAAAAAATTACCAAAAAAAACGAAACAACCTAAACATGCAACGCATTTTAAAATTTATTCATTTATTTATTTATAGATATTTATTGTGTTGAGGTGTAAATCAACCAAGAACTTGTTTTAGCTAAAATTTTCTATATTTTTTCTTTCAACCAAACAGCAAATTTAAACTCGATCCGGATCAGGGTGTTTAGTGGATTGACCGCTTCCCTGATTTCAAACCATCTCTTTCGACTGGATTGAACTCGGTCCGGATCGGGGTGTTGAAGCCTGTTTACATGCCACTTTTTCGCAGGATTGACTTGAAACTGGTCTTTCGATCCGGATTTAAAGTGTGCATGTATGTCTCGAGCAGAAATATGCAATTCGCCCGTTCCGAATCGAGCATAACCATTCCATCCATTGTGTGTTGTCGTATGTACGTGATGATTAAAACGCTAAATAAATGAAATTGAAAACTCTTTTTAGTTTGTTTACTTAAAAATCACACGGTTGAAGCTTACAGACAATAACAACTTTTCAATTACATAAATATATGAATCTCCTTTTTTAATGTTAATGAATTAATATAAATAAAATTAAATAAATAAATAACTCCTTATGCCCACATATTCAGTTCACTATGGAAATGGAGAACACTAGCATTTTGAACTAGTATATTTGCTAAGTTCATCATTATTATTATTAACATAAAAGCAGAACATACAATCGGAATGCAGAGGCAAAACGAATACGATAATTCTGCAATAATCGTCAGTAGATGACTCTGCCAGTCATGCTCTGTGATTGGTCGGGAGGGAAGACTGTCCCGAGACGCCATTGCTTTGGTTGGCAAAAAATGGCCACGGATAAAGTAAAATTGCTTTACGTATTAAGTTTGCGTAGACAAACACAATAAAGCTCAATGCCGATTTCTTGTCTAGCTTTAAATTGTAGTAATAGATATATTAAAGGTTCACCACTGACCTTTCACAGGTGTGTGTTTATCTTTCTGCGTCTTAAAATGTTGTTCTCATGTAAAAATCCTGGTCATCTTTGGTGGTTGGTTGATACATAAAAGATGTCGGTATTCAACCATGTTACCGTCGTTTCAGTGATACCAGAATGATTGTTTAGAGGTATTTATGAAATTATATACCTCATTTATTAAAAAGCTCCTAAATTTGGGAGAGGTCGCTTAAGAAATTTCACACTACAAGCAAAGGTTGGTGCTTTCTCAGCTGGCGACGACATAGTAATGGCGCTTTGGCTGGCGATGTTGCTCTGCCGTAGGCTACTTTGCATAATGGGATGGCCAAAGCCTACATCTCTTAATCCTTGTAGGCTATAGTTTAGCAAAGTAAACTCACAGTCATAAGATGTTTCCCTTCCTTTGACTGTGGTAAACTGGAGCTAGTCAGCTCACCTGCTGAAGAGAGTGCCTTTATAACCACTAAGGTACTCTACCGAAACTACCATCTATTGACGAAACATGCAACTATGTAGCAGGAATATTATTTTTGCAAATGTAGAATTTTTGAAATTATAAAACTGAAATGACAAATCAGCTTATATGTACCTTCTTCTATTTGAAACTATTTCGCCTTTCCGAATCGGATCCGGTTGTTTTGGATGCTTCTTATTAAAAAAATTTGTTTAATTGGTTGATTCTGTCTGTCACCAGGTAACACCCCTCACTTACCATACAGGCAGGCGCTGCGCTATAAAAAAACACTATATACAAACAATATCTCCCATGATCGCGAAATATCGATCTATGTCCGTGCTTTGAATAATAGAAACTCGTTTAATTGCTCTTCCCACGAATAACATCATCGTCTATGCACTGATCGAGATATAACGGACCAACTTGAATAAATAAAAGCGAGTGGAGGCATGAAAAATAGGACGCCCCGTACACACAGTGGATTCCTCCTCCTCCTCCTCCTCTTCCGTTGCTGAAATGGCTACTTGCAGTGATGAACTGGAGACAACCTTCAATTCAGCCGCCGACTTTCTCAAAACAATAGCTTCAAAATTGGAAAGTGACACGTTACTGTTTTTCTATGCTAGATTTAAGCAAGTAAGTAAATAAAAATAAAAACTAATGTGATTCAAAACACTTAAAAAAGGTCAAAATGACAGGTATCTTGTCACCACTTCATTTGATTAAGTGAAATTTTAGATCATACTTGTAAATATTTACAAATAACGCTGGGGGTAGGGTTGGGTTGGGTTAGGTTAGGTTAGGTTAGGTTAGGTTAGGTTAGAGTCCTACTCTCTACCTTCAAAACTTAATCCCGGAACGAAGGACCCCCCCCCCCTCGCTAGATACTAGCTCGTTTCACACATTTAACCCTGCCCACTAAAATATTCGAAGTATAAGCATAAAATTGACATGAAAATTTGTGGCCTACATACCCTCATTAATTTACAGAAAATCATTGCTCATCTGCATGGTTATGATAACGGTCTAAGTCAAATATTAGATTAGCAATGAATTATGTGTAATGACTAAACTACAATGCAAAAATGATAAACTCGATTTTGATTTTGCTGTTGGTTTCTTGACTTACACACTGTCAAAATCACTGGCACATATAAAAGCATAAAAACCTGTGTGTGTGTGTGTGTATGTCTATCTGGCATTTATTGTTTCGAGAATGTAAAAACTTGGGATATAGCTCAGAATTTATTATAGAGAGCGAGTCAAAGAGGGAGTTTTACCACGTAAAAGATTGCCAGCTGCTTAGTTTCCTTGTTGCCCTGCTCAGTAGCGAAATGTTAAAAAAAATTAGATGATTTGACTGTGAAACATTGAGAAAACTTCGGCACACAATTCAAAACAAAAGGCGTGGAATGCTCAGTCAAAGGCATTGTGTTGCTTCATCACAACAAACGTCCCCATTCTGCTGGTGTCAATCAAAACCTTATTCAAGAATTCAGCTGGGAGCAGTTCGATCACCCGCCGTATAGCCCCGATCTTGCATCTTCTGACTACTTGTTCTTGAAATTGAAGTGTAATTTTGGAGGAGGGCGCTTTGACAGCGATGACGAAGTAAAAAAAAAACCAAAAAAAAAAACGGTGTTCAGCAGTGGCTGTCTTCACTGGCAGCTTCTTTCTATGAAGAGGGCATAGAAAAATAGTTTGGTTTCCCACTACGACAAATGTCTGAACAACAGTGGCAACTATGTAGAAAAATAGTTTAAGAAATGCTCTTTCGTTTAAAAATAAATTTTGTTTTGAAAAAAATGTTTTTGTGTTTTTTTCCAAATCGGTATTAACTTTCCAGACACGCCTCGTATATGAGGTGTTAAGAGCATTTCCCATCAGCCACGTGCTCGTGATGTTCCCACGCCAAGAAAACCCATTTGTTTATCAAACTGTGGCATTTCACAAGGCGAGACAGAAAAACACATCTAGGGTGAACACACAGTAAAGCCGTGGCAAAATGTTTAAAAGGTGGAAAAACACGCTGTAAGTTCTTGTGAAAATTCAAGAATGAAAACTAAGAAAGTTTCGTTTTTCCATTTTCCTAGAGATGAAGAAAGACTAGTACTACTGTATTAAATCAACTTAAATTCAGTATTGTTTTCAGACTGATAAAATGTAACAGTTTCATTTATAAATTTTAATTCAAATTTTCCAGTCCAATCAATAAAAAAATACAACTTGAAATCAGAAACAGGGTAGGAAAGAGGTGGGAAGAGCTGGTCATGCAGCATTACCTAGATACTGCAGGGGGGGGAGGGGGCGTAGTAAGCCATTCGGCGTCGCTATGGTTACTGCATTGTCACTCCAATCGCTGCAAAAGAAATGGGCACCACCAGCTACTATAGGAAACTTTGAGAGCTTCGCTTCTGTATTGCGTGGTTTTACTTTTATAAAACGCCCACAATAGAGAACGTTGCAGGACACAGAGAAATAAAAATTTGCAAAGTTTTATTTCCTTTACAATGATTGAGTACAAGAGTTCTGTGTGACGTGACAAACATCCAAACAGCAATCCAATCCACGTGCAACAGCATATTGGTAATCCATTTCAAAGGAATTGTGATGTGGCTTCATAGTTCTGCCTGATCTTTCAGCAGGCGTCAGCAGCAGATTAACCTCAGTTCAAACCGGAAGAAAAAAAAATTTGCTCAGGCCCTATTTTGTTGCACTTTCAGAAATATAGACAACAATCATAGATAAATTCTTTGCTGGACCTCCTGGAAGACAATCAGGCCCTCTTTTCACGTATGGGCCCAAGAGGTCAAGGTCAGGTGACTGTGGTGGCCACTTTGAAGTGCCAGTTCATAGCCCATCCAGTTCGTTCAGACAACAGATTGTGTTAATGAGATAAAGCTCTCAAAGTTTTGAATGCTTTTGTGAGTTTTTCTTTCTGTCAGTGGCTTTCATAGTCCTCTATCATAAGTATTTTATCTATCATAGAGTTTAAAAGTATAATGTTCTTTTTGACTCATCCTATATACAGGGAGTTTCACAACTACCGGGTGGGCAAGAAATAACGTGAAGTGTTCAGAGCTCGCTAGTGGGAATTCTATTAGGCCAAATGCAGTACATTTTGGTGTATATACTTAGTGGAACATGCAGTTTCGATTTCTGCAAAAAAAAAAAAAAAAAAAGTACCAAAAGTCGCCATAGGGGGCGCTTATTTCAAGAAAACAATGAATACCTAATTGTCAAATGAACAAATACGGTACAAACCAACTTTAGTAACAACAATAAACAATGTTTTATTTTTAATTCCAAATGTGTTTCAATATGACCACCAGTGTGCTGTTCCAATAGCTGCATGCGGTACACGACATTTTCTACGGCAGCTCGCAGCATATCTGCATTAATTAGTCTGATATGTAACGTTATTTGATCCTTTAAGGTTGAGAGGTTAGGAACATGTGCTTGATACATAAGGCTTTTCAAATATCCCCATAACCAAAAATCACAAGGGTTGAGATCAGGCGACCTGGGTGGCCATACCATGGGAAATGCACGACTAATTATTCTGTTGTCTGAAAAACGTTCTCGCAAGATCTGCTGCACCTGACGTCCGATGTGCGGTGGCGCACCATCCTGCATAAAAATAGTAGAATCCAGACAACCCTTTTCCTGCAATCGTGGTATCACAAAATTCTCAAGCATATCGGCATACCTGGCAGAACTGACGGAACAAGTCACCGGTCCACGGGGACGGATTTCTTCAAACAAGTACGGGCCGATGATGAAAGAAGCAGTAAAGCCGCACCATACTGTTAGTTTCGGTGAATGCATAGGAGTTGGCAGACACACTTGTGGATTTGATGCAGCCCAAATACGGCAGTTGTGGGTATTGATATCACCATTCAAATAAAAACGTGCCTCGTCACTCCATAAAATTTGCCATGGCCATGCATCATCCACTTCCATACGTGCTAAAAATCTCAACGAAAAGTCAGTTCGGGTACGTTCATCTCCAGGAAGCAATTGTTGAACAGGTGTGAGTTTATAGGGATAAAATGTCAATATCTTATGCAATATTTTCCTCACCGTCGAATATGGGATATCTATTTGGCGTGCTATTGTGTGTGCACTGCTGGTACCCTGCACAGTAGTCATCTCCTGTTCCACAACAGCAGTTGCAACTTCTTCAATGTGTTGCTGCCTGATTCGTTTGCGTCCCCGGCCTGGTTGCACTCCTAGAGTTCCGGTAGATTCAAATCGTTCAATCATTTTCCGTAAGTTAGTTATGCTCATCAGTCCTCTTCGTAACGTTTTCAATCGCCGGAATTCACGAAGGGCAGCACTTGCATTGTCGCTCTTCTGATAAAACAACTTGACTAATAATGCCCGGTCAGGCAGAGTAAGCGTCATCATCAGGCCATTCGTTCGTGACTGATGGGAAATCCTCAGCCTTGCCTTTTATTGTCATGATTGCTCAACACGGAACGCGCTTATGCAAATGTATTCATTGTTATGTACCCTATTATTCCCCCAAATTTCATCATCTTAGATGTTACAGAACCTGAGTTATTAACATGATCTTGGTGGTGGCATTTCTATTTCTATTCATAACTTTAGCAACGTTCAAATTCGAACCCATGTTCATATGAACTTTTTTGCTTAGAATCATCCATACTACCTCCCCTAAAAGTTTGACCATATACATGTAGTTGTGTAACATCCTGTATAGACAAGTACCTTTGGATAGTTTAAGATTTAAACATTTATTTATTTCAATCCTAATTTATTTCATTGTGATTAGGTCCAAGCTGTTCACAACGTTATATAAGAGTATTCTATATGTCGGCCTTTTAACCGTTGTTTTTTAAGTATTAATTTTTAAGAATGATGCAGTTAAATGAAACAAATTAAACGTCTTCTATTGTGTATACTTAATATGTAAATTCCAAGTAAAATTAAAATCTTGTACACATTTCAAGGAGGAGCTTTAGCAGTGAAGCAGAAATACATTTATACGTTTATCAAAAAGAAATTAATTCCCCCCCCCCCCCCCACACCTCCTAAATAGGATAAGGCAAGTATTCTATTTTTACCCCTTTATCTGCACTTTTTACCTCTTCCCAAGTTTATTTTTAATCAATAAATTGATTTTCTCGAACCTCATATCTTCTTTCCTTTCTCATCATTTCCGAATGTATGATATATCACATGTCATATGTTGCCATAGTTCTAAGGACCAAGTAACTGCCACCCCCACAAATCCGATCCCACTGGAACAATTGGGCCTAAACTTCATAGTAATGTAGATCTTGCCTAGAGGGATCTGGATACTGGATTTTACGCCTTTACGTACCTAAATAGCACATAGATATGTTGCCCTCTCTGAACCCCACCCCCGTAATTCCGACCCCCATATACCAATCAAAACCAAACTAAATAATGCAGATGGACATGCCCATAGGAAGTTACATTCCGAATTTCAACCTTCTACCTCAAAAAAATGTAGAAATAATGAAGGGGGCAGACTGACATTATAAAACCAAATAAGTAGCTCCGTTCTTATTCTAATTACGAGGATCAGTCAAATGAAAACCTGAAATATTTTTTTACAGCTCCTTTATTATAGACAGAGTTGGTACACTGTTTTTCAATATAGTCCCCATCTTTTCGATGCATTTCTACCACCGAGTCGGGAAGGCATGGACACCTGGGGGGGGGGGGGGGTTTGGATCTTCATATAATGGAGATTTTGCTTATAGGAAACTGCATACCGAATTTCACTCCTTTATATGCATAATTTCACCTAAACCTTTTGGTCCCTTTTAATTTTCACCCCTAAAACTCCGACCTTAGTGAGCTAATCAAATCCAAACTAAATAGTGAAGGTGCACATGCCCATAGTAAGCTACATTCCTAATTTCAACCTTCTACCTCAAAAAATGTAGAAATGATGAAGGGTGATTCAAATCGTGTGTAAAATTAAACCAATAAGTAGCTCCGTTTTTCCGCTACTTAATAATAAGCTTATAGATTATGAGCACTTGAGCAATCGTGCGTCGACAAAGCGATTTCACGTGCATGCGCTGATGTCAATAATGCTTAAAAGATGAACAGAAAGTAACAATATATTCCTTCTTGACAAATCGATTGTTATAGGACATGCCAGTATCTTTGAATTCTTTACACCCACGAAAAATTCTGAAAAGTTGATACGGCCGAGCTAAGACTTTGATGGTCATATTTCTGAAAACAGAATTTGAAAAAGTTAATCCGTTTTCAAGTTATCGTGCAAACGGCGGACGGTCGGCCAGACAAACGTACAGACCAAGGGCGCATTCTTATAAGCATTCTTACTAGTACTTCCCTGCACTGCATCAGGTTTTTTTCCATCCTCTTTCTTCGCATTTTAGCAATAGAATAATCCTAGCCCTTCAAGGTTGAGGTTTAACTTATCAGATGAGGACTAGAGCTTTTATGCTAAAGCTCCTAATAAGAATGAAAAAATGATTTATTAAATAGCCAATCCAATTAAATTCATCAATAGGTTGTAGAGAATTTGGATTGACTATTTATTTTTTTTCTTCTTATTTTTACGTGGAATTTACATGTTAAACTGTACACAATAGAAGATGGCTAATTTTCCATTAAATATTCAAGTTAAAAAATCCTGTCTTTTGTTCTGACAGATGTAATGAACCGTAAATACAAGTTAAGACAAGCACAGAAATACTTTATTGCTAAGGTGACATGTTCTTTTGTTTCTTCTTACCTTACTATTCAGGCAAAGGAAGGACCTTGCAACATTCCACAGCCCTATTTTTTTGATTTCACTGGAAAGGAAAAATGGTAAGATCCAATTTCAAGTTGAACTCTTTGCATTTCTGAAAGCTGTATCCTTTGCTTACTTTATGAACAAAATATAAGTGCTGATAATTTTATTCAAATGTAAACAGGGCTTGTTAAGATGTTTGAAGATGTTGTGTGACTAGAAATTTGCTTATAAAGCTAGCAATAGTCTTAACATGCAGTGGTGATGTCTGCAATCTTGAAAAATAACAAAACTAACTTACCTTAGGCTGAGTTAAAAACCCTAACTGGTGAGAAGAGTTAGCTGGAATTTCTTCTCACTGGATTAACCATCTCGATTAGGGCGGTCAGGTATGTCAGTTTTGTGATGTCACATTTGGCCAACCAGGATTTATGATGCACCAATCGCTAACTCTTCTCACTGGTTAGGGTTTTTGACCGTGCCTTTAGTTTGATAAAACTTTACATATGGTGGAATGGACGAGACAAATATACAAATAACTTGGAAAAGTGATGTGGAATGAAGAGCTCTGTACACGTTTCCCTTAAATCTCAAAATCCACAAAGCCCACTTTGCATTCTTATGAAGGATATTCAAATGAAACTTCCATTCTGGTGGTGTGTTGGCTATGCAGTGCTATCAGCCTAACAATGTGAACTACAAAAATAAATAAATAAATAAATAAAAACCCAGTTGCATTTGTTATATACAATTTTCAAAGTACATAAGGTTACCACTTCCTAGCTCTTCCCAGGCAGATTACCTAAAAACTAGATAAGGTTAGGTTAGAATTACCTAACATGGGAAAGGATAAGGAAAGGATACCCATGCTTGTTTCAGCTTGATGGGAGGGCTTGTTCGAATGGAGCCCAAAGTCCTCCTCTATTGTGATGCTTAGGATATCTTAAATCTTCTCCTGTATAATAATGCAAATGTTGCCAGTCTCCATTGTGACTTACATTATTCTTGTATCTCTTTAAGTGGCTCCTACGAAACACTACAGTTTCAGCTCTGGAACAAAGTAATTCTGTAAAGATTAGCATAAAAGTTTCTGGATCAAATCAGCTTCTGGAAACCTTTTTTTTTTTTTTTTTTTTTTTTAAAGGTGAATTTCATTAATCAGCTGCGCTGCTGATCACCACTTTTTCCAGTGGCCCTAAAAAGAATTGAAGTGGCGATAGTCAGTTGCAGGGGAAGAAGAAGAAAAAAAAAAGTCAAATTTATACTATAATTTTCCATAATTGCCATTCTGAACAATTATTGAGCTATATCCCAACATGCCCAACTGCCAAGTTTTAACTGAATCTTGCCAATTGTTTAAAAGTTATCAACTTTGTTTTTTTTTCATATAGCTCAATAAGAGTGCGTCTAAAAAGTCCAACAAAGCTCGTTTTGGAGTCACCAGTGACTGACTCGAAATTTTGACTATGTCTGATCGATGTGGGAACGATGCAAGCCTGCATCATTCCCGCGTTGATCAGACATAGTTAAAATTTCGAGTCAGTTTCTGGTGGCTCCAAAATGAGCTTTGTGACGGGCTTTGACCGGTTGGGCTTTTTAGACACACCCTAATTGTCACCCTGTAACTTTTAGAAGTCACTGTACACCTAATTTTATAAGCCATAAACGTGTTATGCACAACATTTTCTTATCGGTCAAATGTCGTGCTTGACATAATGGTTAGGTTACTTCATTATTCGATGTTTGGCAATTGCACAATCATTAGTTGGCAACAGTATTGTCAACTTACAAGGGAACCACCTGAACCTGTATCTCAATGTTTCACACCAAATTGAAATATCTTACTCACCTAAAGCTAATACATTTGCTTGCAAAATAAGAAATTGCTGTTTCAATTTGGTGTGAAATTGAGATACATATACTGGTTTGGATGTTTACCTTATTACTGGATATTCTAATCTATTTACACTAAAATTATGCAAAAAAATGTGCTAAAATGCACTGAATTTAGCAGATTTAATTTCAGTAATACTATTGAATTTGGTGGAAGTTGGCAACCTGGTGTTCCATCCCTGCTCATGGTATGCCATTGGGTTTATTTTGTATATGGAATAAAGGGGGCTGATAAAGTTGTAAAATTCTTTTAAAATGATTTCCAAATTGTAAACTAAGTTTTTTTTAATAGGAAAGCATGGAAAACATTGGGAGAAATGGATCCTCATCATGCCATGAAGGAATATATAGAACATCTCACTGAAATTGAACCCAACTGGAGAAGTAATGTAAGGGATTTGATAAATAAACATAAATAAAATATTAACAAAAAAAGAAGACTCTTGAAGAGATTATTTTTCCCACTCGCTTCTACCCTAAATGGACACAATTGAATATTGGGAAAAAATTAAGCTATTGTACACCTTCATGCATTTTCTTTTTGTTAGGTAGATTGGTAGACTTGAAGAATCGCCTATAAATCGCATGTCCTTTGGAGTGACAGTCAGCACTTTGCGTCAACACGACGAACAAGACTTGAAGGACTGCGATAAGACTGCTTTTGATTGGGTTAAAGAAAACAACATTACAAAACTTAAAGAACTCTGTTCTAAACAGCAGCTAAGAGTAAACGACACAGACGATAACGTAAAGATAATAATTTTGTATCTGTGAAATGCTTGATATATGCACGTGGAAAAGTAATGCCATTGATTTATGTTTTAGGGTTTAAGCTGTCTTCACTGGGCATGTGATCGAGGCCATTTGGATTCTGTATTGCTTTTACTTGAAAACGGGGCTGCTATCAATACTCAGGTAATTTAATAGGATTATTCGATGTAATGATTATAACCATAGAAAGCTTGTGTATATACTTTTTATTATTTTGTAGGATGAAGAAGGTCTTACACCATTGCATTATGGTAAAGTGGTCCTTTTGACGCAACCGATTTTAAGTAATGTGGAATTACGTGTAATTAATAAAAAAATTTTTTTTTTTAATTATTAGCTTGCAGTTGTGAACACGTATCTATTGTGGAACTGCTTTTGAAGTGGGGAGCCGATACAGAAATCAAAGACAACGACGGCTGTACAGCTCGTGACACAACATGCAATTTCAACATTACTGAACTTATTCAGAATAATGTGTAAAAGAACAAAGGCTTAATAAAATTTCATTATCAAATGGAATTTTTTATTTCCTATAAAAAAAACAAAACAAAAATTCAACAAAAACGTTAGAAATGGCAGTGTATATTTCTAATAAAACTTAAGCAAAAAATATCATACACGATCTTATTTAGTCAAATTCATCAAGTTTTATTTTTTGGCACAAATGCAGACAAAACAATAAATAATAAACATTATAAAATTGAAAATAAAGGGGTTTCACTTTGAACTCCCCCCCCCCCCCCAAATAAAATCATAAAAGAAATGGTTTACTTTTTAAATATATAAAAATCCCATGAAAAGGTTTATTAAGGCACTGGGAGGGACAGACTTAAGTACAGTTATTAAAATAAAAATAAAAAAAAGAGCACACTGACAAAGTCATGCAAAGTGTTCACTTTCACTTTGAACAATGAGATGAATTGCAATGGAGGAAAGGAAAAATGATAAGAGGAACATAAAACTGACTAATGTTCCTCAAATGCCTTTTTTTTAGGGAGCTTCATCAAAGTTAAAGTAAATTAAACTCTGCCTATTACACTATGTTATAAGGCTCTGGTGGTTCCAATTGAATTCTACGGAAGCACTGATCAGGTATTGCATCGTGAATGAGTTTAATATTTTCGACTTCTTTTCGCAATTTGGCGAGTTCCTCTTCGTAGTCTTTCATTAACTGAACTTGGAAGGTGCGAGCTACCATCAACTCTCCCATCCTCTCCTCCAACCTAGCATTTTCCAATTCCTTTTCTGCATGGGAAAGTTTCCTCTGTAACCCTGCCAACTGATCTAAGTCCACACCACCAACTGTGTCTAAAGAATTATTATAGAAAAAATAAAAAACAATTAACTTTTTTCGTTATATCTATTTAGTTATTTAAGAATTTTATTAAATGGAAATTATAATAATTCCTACCCAACACAGCTATGATCTCATTCACAGACTCGAGAGCATCTTTGACTTTACGAGACGACTGCATGGCATTTTCCCTGGCTGCATTTGCTTTCTCCAAAGCCTAAGTTATTTCAAAATATTTAAGAAAAACACTAAACATTATCTTAAAAATGCATCTAATTCAAGAGTTCATAAAGTTCTATGTAAGGTAAGCAATAGGATAGGCACCCGTCTCACAAATAGGGAATTCCTCCTCCCTTCTAAAACATCAGAAAGCTGACAAAAAACTTAATAATAAGTAAATACTGGAGATAATGCTTCAACATAAGATCAACCTTAGTAGAATTCACAAAACTACTTGTCCACATGAAAAAGATACTACTGCTTCTTGTATGTACATTTCAACCAAAAAAGTGGTTATCATTCGTCCACCTCTTCTGGCATTTCTATTTCATGTAGATAGAGGTTTCATGATTTCTATTATTGATCTACATCCACAGTAGGTGCCTAATTCTACGTGGGTAAGCATTAAGAAGCAAAAGTAAAGGAAAAATTCTGCAACCTGGATTCTATCTAACTAGCTTATCGTCTCTACAGATATGGAACAGCTAGGCTGTCTGCATCTATTCTAAAAACTACTAAGTACGTGATAGAGACGAAGAGCTAGATGCTATGGTTTGAATGCAGATGCAGAATATTTTCTTTCATTTTTCATCTTAATACAGTAAGGTTGATGTTTACCTTATTTGGAGCAGTATTTACTTATTACGTGTACTTTGTTACCAAGCTTAAGATTCCTCAAAACCTAAACTATTAGTTTCAACTGTTCATTTAATGAAGGCGTTTTTTACACAAGCTGAATTTAAAAAAAATAAGTAAGTAAAAATAAATAAAAAAGTAAATAAATTTTCTCTATTTATTATTAATTAATTAATATCAGAGGTAATGGCATGAAAAAAAAATCCTCCTAGGCCATTTTCCAATTTTTATAATAAATAAAATCTCCACTTCTGAATTGTTTGATAGCTCAGAAAAATTTACACTTTGTACATTTCTAGTATTTTTTTTAAAGCGCATACTTTATTTATTTGAATAAAGTTATCCTACATGTTCCTTCTGAATGTGCAAACAGAACAGTTGCACATCTTTTTGGTTTATATGTTTTGCATGTAAATGTTGGAACTGAACTGGTTCTGTCTGATAAATGTTTAAAGAGCCAATTTTTTTTTTTTTTTTCATTGTATAATAGTAATGTACTAACTAACACAGCATTTACTCTATACCTTGTCTCAGCTTTAGGTGAGAGTGACGTCACAAATGAAGCGGTTATAGTTCATCCACATGAAGAAATATTTCGAATAATTTTCTATATAAAAAGTTCAAAATACTTTCTGCAATCATATTTCATATATTTCTTGTCGACATAATAAAAAATCGGCGAATAAAAAAGCCATTTCATGAAATTAAAAAAAAAAAAAACCCTAATTAAAATGAAGTTGGTCTGTAGTCGAGATTATTTGATTGTAAAATGAAAATGGCGGAGTCTTGTCCCTACGTGAAGAACGTAACGTGAAAGAGATGTGTCAGAAATGAAAGATGATAGAGTTTCCACGAAGAGGATTAAAATATTTTAAACATTAAGTTTAAAAAATGACATCGGACAGTTACATTCGACCAATCTACTTCGAGAAGCCACGTGATTATAGGACGGTCTAGCGTAGTACAAGTCTAACGGCGGAAGGATGTGATGCTGTGCGCTACGCCCGGTAAACGACGTCATTCCGTGACGTCACTCTCAACTGAAGCTGAGACAGGGTATAGCTGTGCTATATCAGCTATATATTCAACTTCAACTGGCTAAGTTAGACAGATAGGCTTTTAAACTGGCAATACATACTTACCATCATTTATTTGTCAAAGAAAACTGACAATCTTAAAGAGAAATGAAAGACTCTAGTACACTCAATCTGAAACTTTACCTTATAAATTATCAATGTGGAAGTGGTGTCCTGATTTCTTTGCTGTAAATATTTGGTTTTATAGTGGTCTTTTTATTAAAATGATGATGTTCGGCCCGTTTGTTTATTTCTTTAGGTTTTAAGAAGTTGACCTAGGTTTTTGATATTCCTTGACCTAGCCAATGCTGATAATCCTAACTTTTTATAAACAAAGGGGAAGTAATAATAGAAATGAGATTGCTTCCTTACATCTTGCGCTAATTGTCGATCCTTCTCTTCTTGGTCCTCGAGTCCATTCAGTCTCTCTGATGCTTTCAAAACTTCTTTTGCAAGCACATCCGCATGGTCTTTTAAGCGACCAGCCTTCTCTTTTGTCTCGTCAGCTTTCTTCCTAATATCATCGGCATCCTAAAAGAAAATTAAGAGTACTTTGATTGGAATTTAATTAATAAAAAAGTTCAGAGGATTCTTAAGAATTTTACATTGGAGGCATCTTTAGCAATTTTGTGAGCCTCTTTGGCAATGTCTCGAGCATCATTAGCATCTTGTTCAGAATCTGCTAAACCATCCTCAGCTTCTGCAGTTTTTTTCTCAGCTTCGTGTATCAATCTTTCAATCTTGTCCACATCCTGAAGTGCATCGTTTGCTTTTTTGCGACCTTGTTGAACAAGAGAATCAAATCCTGGAGAGAAAAAAAAAAAAAAAGAAAAAATCATATATAATGATTCAGCAAAAGAAAAGTTATTGGCAGCGTTTCATTATTGAAATTAATGAATAGCAGAGGCATGCTTTAGAAAAGTAAATTTAAAATAGAGTTGTTCATTAACTCCATTTAAAGGGAAATGGCAGGCAGGAATCCACTCCTAAATAACATGTCCTGACTGACCGATTCATCATCACTGAGCTGAAACCGCTGAAGCTAATTACATGAAATTTTGATAGTAGGTTTATTTTGTGATTTAAGCAGCCACTAAGAAAGGATTTTAGTTTTTCTTTCTTCCTTTTTATTGTATTTTATTTTAAAAATTCAATTTAGCTAGAACTGAATGGCATTTTTGCCAGCTTTAAAAAATGATGACGTTGTTGTTTGCACTGTTTAATGAGGATTTTTGCGATTGTTCAGTGAAGCAGCATCAACAATGACTGCAAGACTTTCGTGCGGGATTACAGTGTATGTTTCGTTTTTAATACCAAGAGATGGTGCTGGCTGCATTTTAAATTGCGCTCTGTTTACTTGTTTGCATAATTCTACAATCTGAACGGGCACACGCTGCTGGACGGTCTCTCCAAATATATGAAAATTGTTCTGTATAATATCCATTCTTAATAATGAGACTCTTTTGTGCGAAAATATTTTCACACAAGGTCTGCTAGTTATACATATAATAAAGTGGGATAATCTACACTACCTTTGCTCATATATAATTGCCTGCTGTTAACTCATGGATAACTCTAGCCATGTTAAATTCGGTGCGATTCGAAACTGTAGATTTTGCAGATTCCAAAAATACCTAACGTACTGCTAGAGCTGCAAAAACGTGAAAAAATTTGTGAGAAAGGAACAGAAGTAATATTGCACATGTACATGATGTTAGTTGTGCATTAGGTACTTGCTGGGTGTGTTGGAGCAAGCAAAGACTGCTGTATTGAACGTTCATTGCTTTTTTTCAAGTTGGTGCCGTTCGTACAAAACCATTACTACGCCTTGGAATTGTCGGATCGCATTAGGCCGATTCATGCCTTCGAAGCTTTTCGTTGATTTTTTAGAGTCGGTCATCGTTCTCTCACGCATTCATCTGCAAGCTTTCGTCGTGGGTAGAGAACAAAATGGTTTCAATTCAAATTTCTTGTATGATATCCCATTTCTTTTGTGGAGGAGTAGATGGACTGACCAAGAAAAGCAGTTTACTATCCCCCCCCCCCCCTCCCTCCCTCCCTGCGTTTCAATTGTAAACTTGTGAAACTACTTTGTTCCGAGTGGTTTAAATCTCTGGAATATATTTTATATATTTTAATCTGGAATATATTTTATATATTTTAAAAACAAAACAAAAACTGGATATCAAATGACTATACAATCACTACAATTGAAATTGGAAATTTAACTGGACACACCCAGTTTGTCTTGTATCTATTGCATATCACTGACGGGAAAAAAGTAGTGCCACTCAAAAACACAATCCCTTACCCCCCCCCCCAAAAAAAAAAAACAGAAATAAATATTGCTATGTCTGAAGTTAAACCTTTCATTCAAGAGTCCTTTTTAACTTCCCGTCTTTGTAAATAGCATCTACATAGAAATAGATGCACTTTCTTCAACGGTTTTAATAAAAAGATGTGGTGTTGACATTATAGCCATTTGATTTAATCAATCAATAACCTGTTCTAAAGGTTTACAGTCTATTTCTTTCTATTGAAGGAGATGATATAAAAAAATAGGAGCAACTTCCATGGCCTTTGCAGAGAAATCCCAGTTTACACAGCAAAGAAAAAAGCTCTGTAATAATGGAGAATTTTTTTTTGTCCCAGTATCAGCTATCAAAAAATTCTCCTGCAAATTCGAAACCATGTGACATTACAATAGATGGCCCTGCAAATACATAAGATGGTATGAATAATTCTAATTGATTCAGCTAAGAAAAAAAAAACTGTGCATCTTGGTGGCCAATCGCAGCATATTTAAAAAAAAAATTAAAAAAAATCAATGTTGATAGATAATAGACTAGCCATATAATGCATTATGAATTAATTTGATTTTTCTATAAGATGGTACACGTATCAATTTGTAAGCACTAATTTTGAGTTTCTTGGTATGTATGAATGGGTTGACTATAAAGGCAATAATAAGGTCACAATAATACCCTACCTTTCAAAGTGTTAAGTGTGTTATTTGCCTTTTCAAGAGTTTTTTCTCCAGTTTCTACAGCCTGATCCGCTTTTGCACGAGCAGCATCAACTTCCGATAACAATCGATCAGCAATCTAATGAAAGGAATAAAACAGGGGTTTATTTGAATTTTAATCGTTAATGCATAAGCCACTAAATTTTGACAACGAAAGAAACGTTTTAATAAGAGGATAAAGTACCGCTCCAAAACCTCCACATTAATGAAAGAAATATCATTTCTGTTTGATACGTATCCTATTTAGCAAATCATCACATAAAACATAATTGTCTCCCCAATTAGGACAAAACAAATACACTGAACGAGCAATTTATTAGACACCTCTTACAGAAAATGGATCAGCCTCCTAGTGACACACAAACAATGGAACAGGCCGAAGTGGTATATAAAAGGGATGCATTGGATCACACGTTGCAAGCAGCAGCAGAAGTGCACTGAATATGGGTATATCCAAGGATTTGACAGACTTTGAACGAAGATGATCGTTGAGCATTTCGCAAACCACGAACCTCCTCGGTTTTCCCGTGCAACAGTGTCAAGGTTATACCGTGAATGGCAGCTATGCCAAAAAAGACAACCTCAACCAAACAACTCCAGACGAAACAGGACAGTGGATGAACGAGGCCAACGGCAACTGGCACGAATCATCCACAGCAACAGGACGGGAACAGCCCAACAAATTGCAGCACAGTTCAATGAGGGAGCATCCCAACCCATTTTGGAGCACACGGTGCAGCGCAGCTTGCACCGAGCTGAGTTTAACAACAGGCGCCCAGTACTAGTACCGTCACTGTCACAGCAAAATAGGAAAGCACGCCTGCTGTAGGCACACAGGCTTCGCCACTGGACGAAGAAGAAGGTCGCCTGGTCCGACGAATCGTGGTTCCTACTTCATCATGCGGATGGCAGACTGCACATCTGGCGCAGACAGCACAAGGCCACGGACCCATCCTGTCAGCAGACAACCGTATAGGCAGGTGGAGGAGGAGTGCTGTTCTGGGGTGTTTTCTCTTGGGACACACTGGGTCCTCTGATATCTGTAGACACATCCCTGAATGCAACACACTACCTGAACATTGTTGCCGATCAGATGCACCCGTTCACGATGACTGTGTTCCCTGGTGGTAACGGATAGTTTCAGCAGGACAATGCTTCCTGTCACCATGCTCGAATGGTCTTGGACTGGTTCGAGGAACTTGACTGGACTTCCACCTGCTTCAGTGACCAGCTCGGTCACCCGATCTCAATCCAATCAAGCATTTATGGGATGAAGTGGAGAGAACCATCCGACGCCTTCCCAACTCCCGTCCAACCTGCACCAATTACAGGACGCTTATGATGTCAGCCTGGGTTGCTATTCCTTGCATGCCCCTATTCAGGCATCTTGCTGCTAAAGGAGGCACAACACACTATTAGTGGGGTGTTGACATCTTGTTGAATCCATGCCAGCACCTATTCAGGCAGTTCTTGCTGCTAAAGGAGGCACAACACACTATTAGTGGGGTGTCTCTAATAAATTGGTCGTTCAGTGTATAATAACCAAAGGTAAATATAAAAAAAAAAAAAGTTGTGTCAAAAAACCAATATCTAATAAATCTAATTTGGCAAACTATCTTAAAAAATTAAATCATAAAAGTATTTTCATTTGAAATCATCACTGTGTTTCAAGCTTGTGAAATTAATTACTGTATTTACCTGAATATCTGCCAACATCGAATTTAAGCAGACCTCCCCCCCCTCCCCCTTTATTTTTTGGATGAAAAAAAAAATTCTCAAATTTAAAGTGAATTCTATTTTTTTTCAATGCACTGAAGATTATTTTAATCCACATGATTTTTTTTCTTTTCAATGAAGACACGGCTATGCCACTGCATATCGAATGATATAGTACATACCCCGTACATTTCAAAACAGAATTTATTTATAAACACCAATGAACGTATATATATTAAGAGAAGGACGAGACACAAGAACCCTGGAATACAATAAATAATAGTTATTAATTAAAAATACAAATTAAATAAAAAATAAGGTATAATAAACAAAAATAATTAATCTAAATCAAAATCTAAAATCTATTCGTGGTTTGCGAAATGCCATAGCTCTCACTGGTTTCCATTATTCTTCCGGGGATAAGATAAATATACGTTACCCCAACCTGTTTGGTCACAGGGGGCAGTTGCATAAAATCCTCTTGAAACAAAAGCAAAAACACAACAATAGACTGTTGGGAGACTAGCATCATTTTCTCAAAAATCTTGCCCGAGAAAACGATGCCAACTCCCAACAATTGCGGTCTCTGTTGCAGTGCAATAAATGATGCAACAACGATCACTAAACAATGATAAATAATTAACGAAACAAAAGGGTAAATTTTAATATTAACAACGAAAACAACATATGTATTTTAACCATCTTAGAATTACAAACAACTTAACTAAACAGAACTCGAGCACTTATGCATTACCCCAACCACAATCAAGAAAATCTAGTGTTCAGTTTCCACTGGGCCCATGTGACACTCACTTACATGAAATGTCACAAATGATAGATTCATTGGAAATACTATTCCATGTAAGTTTGATCTATTCACCTAATTGTTTAACATGCGGTCAACACACAGTAATTTCGTCAGCAAGCGTTGACATTTGCTATCTAGGAAGCGGGGCGATGACAACAAAAAAAACAAAATAAACATAAGAATAACAAGCACTTTGCAATCCACGTCTTTAGTTTCACTTCCTTTTTAATAGTATTTGACAAAAAACTGCAAAAAATTAATGCTATTCTGCACCAATCAAATAGATAATTCTTTTTCCCAGAGATCACTTTTCCCTAGCAGACTTTTGAGGAAGGAAAAAAAAATCCCGGCATGTATTCGGGTAAATACAGTATGTTTAGATGAAAAAGGAAAAGGAAAAATTCTATAACCTGGTTCAAATATTTCCTTTCCTTTTTATTTTATTTGTCACTTAGCTAGCAGTAAAGTTAATCTTCATTATTGTTTTAACAATCAGCTAATTTACTTGTTGCTGCTCTTCTCCTTTTTCAAGTAGCTGATTTGCTTCATCCAACTGTCCCTGAAGATCATCCAGTGTATCTTGTCTCTCATCTATTAATTTATCTGCTTCCTCCTGAATCCGTTTGGCCTAAGAATAAACAATTTTTCACAATTAATAAATACTTAAGCTAAGCAATCAAGGTCTTTACTTAATTTTTGATAGATTTAAAAATCACGACGTGCAATCTCTCTCTCTCTCTGACATGGAACTTTGAAAATAGAAAATTTGAAACTAATATTTTATCTCTTATACAAGGTGAATCACAATGAGTGTAACTAACTTTGCCATTTTAAGTGATAACTGGCCCTATTTCACTTCTTTACAGAACACAATAGATCAAAGTTTTGAAAATGTGTCGTAGTAAATCCATACCATTAAAAACACAAAAAGGAGCCCATTAACAATCAACAACCACTTGTTTGTTGATGAAGTCAAAATTAATACAAATACAATTATCCCAACATGAAGGATTGGTCATGAAGATCCCATCTAAATCCTTTACATTTGTGCTCTATGGGTTCATCTAAAACAGCCAGCCTTTAGTGTTGATACAATATTTGTGAACAGTTACTCCGACAGATAATTAATCGAGCCAATCAAATTCACAATAACGATGCCATAGTTCATATTTATGATTCCACGATTCGTAAGTTTCGTGCTTGAATTCAGGCTCAAGGGACACATTTTGAACACTTGTTATGTACTAAATCGTATACTCTCTTTTATTTTTAAATTAAATATTAATTATACAGTGCGTCTCTTAATTTAGTGGACACCTGTGAATATTAAGAAAAGCGATAAAAATGTTTTGCAAGATGTTTTTTCTTTTCATTTACTCTTACGTTGGAACAAATACAATATCAAAATGCTCCGCTGTGTTAATTTTAGTCAAAAAATAACAATATATTAAAAAAAAAGCAAAAATGTATAAAAAAAAAACGTGTCTCTTATTTTAATGGACAATGTTGCCTTTTTTGTTAAAACAAAGTTTTTAATAATTGATTGAACCACCTTTTGCTTGAATAAGTTGGAATACTCTTTCTTTCATAGAAATTATTAATTTATGAATAATGTTAGGGTCAATTTCATACCAAGAATTCATGATTGCTGTCTTCAAAGATGATACATCATTAAACTGCCGCCCAGCGTTGTATACATTGCAAACAAGAATTCCCCACAAGTTTTCAATAGGGTTAAGGTCGGGACTTCTAGATGGCCATGACATAACATCAATATTCTTTGATTTTAGCCATGATTGAGTGGCACGAGAACTATGACACGGTGCATTATCTTGCTGCAAGATCCACTGTTCTCCACATAGAACGCGTCCATAAGGCACTGCATATTCATTTAATAAATCTTGATATTTTTCAGAATTTAAACGACCAGAAACAAATGCAACTGGCGTCGTACCATTAAATGAGAACCCTCCCCATACCATCACTGATCCTCCACCTTGCACTCGTGATGAAAACACTGCTTTGTCCTTTCGTAAATCATGCCAGTAGGAGTTCAAACCATCAGGTTCATCTAGGTTGAATTTTTTCTCATCGGTAAACATAACACTGAGCTACTCGTCGTCCCAAGTCATGTGCTTTTTCGCCCACATCAAACGTTGCTCCTTGTGCTGCTGTGTCAGTGGAGGTTTACGACATTTTTTCGTGTATGCCAAATGAGAAGAACTTGACAAAATTTTCCAGACAGTGTTTCTCTTAACAGGCAATTTTAAATCAGCTAAAATCTTAGAAGCCGAATGTCCTGTTGCTGCAGCTTCGTTTATGATGTGTCTCTTATCGCGTTCTGTCAGTTTTGGTTTGGGTCCACGCTTTTTCTTGCTTCTTTTTTCATTCCCGTTTTTGAGGAATAAACCTATAGTGCTAGCAGGCTTTTGAAGTTGCTTGGCAATTTGTCAAAATGAGCTTCCATCATCTCTAATTTGCTGAATTCTTCCTTTCTCAAAATCAGTTAGCTTTTTGCGAGTAGCCATGATTAATGAGCAAACTAAAATAGTTCCTTAGACCAAAAAAATATCTTTTGAGTCATACCACCTGTTGCATATCATTTATCATTGCTTGGATAAACAAATGTGATTGTCCATTAAAATAAGAGACACGTTTTTTTTATACATTTTTGCTTTTTTTTTTTTAAATATATTGTTATTTTTTTGACTAAAATTAACACAGCAGAGCATTTTGACATTGTATTTGTTCCAAAGTAAGAGTAAATGAAAAGAAAAAAACATCTTGCAAAACATTTTTATCGCTTTTCTTAATATTCACAGGTGTCCACTAAATTAAGAGACGCACTGTAAAGTTTAGTTTACCTAATTGATACTACACCAATAAAACTTCCATTTGTTGTAATTCAGTACCTAATTGGTATATCAACTATTTCATAGGACATTTTTTGCTCAACCTAACTCCCACAACAGGCTGTCAAACTTTGTTCACTCGTAAGAAATTAATAAATGAAAACTGGGATTAACGCTCCAACCATAAGGTACCGTAACTATATCATTAGAAAAAAATGGAAGGAAAATTGTAGTTAATGGTCCTATCTTGACTACCTTGTAGTCTTTAGGACACTTGGAAGGGGTTCCCGGTTCGAACCCAGGTCATGGAGTTTTTTCCTTCCATCTTTTTTAATATCATTATAACACTCATTGGGAATCGCCCTGCATATAAGGAGTGAACAAGTAATAGAAACATCTCTTAGAACTTTTATTAATTTGGTGTAGGAACATTGTTGGCAAGCAATACAATTTGAATTCACCAGGAATGAAAATACAAGATACAGGATATTGCACCAAAACTATGGAATTCATCAACATGAAGAGGGGCTGAAATGATTCGCGCGCGTTTCACCCGCTAGATGCCTTGTGTCCGGCAAGGAATGAGCAAAAGATGATAACTGAGTAGCAGCAGTGTCCATTCATTTTGTTCTTGAAAGCATCATAATGGAGGCATCCAAAGAATTTCTGGAGCATGGAGCTACGGTCAATGTTCAGTAGTATTGTGAAACATTAATCAAATTGAACCATCCCAGTAAACTTTTTTGTGATATCATCCTGTTGCACGACAATACTAGACTGCACACAGCCAAAGCAACATCTGCAGAAGTTCAAATGTAGTCCAGAAGTTCAACATCCCTCATCTCCTGTAGTCCAGATCTGTCCCCATGTGATTTCGGTGAGCTCATAAAAAGCAGTACAGTGACGAAGTCAAGGAGTGCATGAACAATTGGTTCAAATAGCAGCCAAAGGATTTCTACGAGCATGGCATTCTGCGACTAGCGTCGCAACGAGATAAATGCCTAAACAATTGCGGACAATACTTTTGAGTTTCATTAAATAATTACTGTGATACATCCTTTGCCTGTACCTAAAATAAAAGTCTCAGATGATGTTATAATGGATTTTCATATTAGTCATCATGTAGAATTTATTCAAACTCCTTGAGAGTTACAGGAAGGGAGGCATTGGTTCCTACTCTGGTTTCGAAAATAGATCAGAATCTTAGATTTCCAGTAACACTGCTAACCAGGAAAGCTATTTAACAAACAAGGCTTACACGCAGTAACATTGTGCAAGAATTATCATTTTTACCTATACAAGGCTTAAACAAATGTTTGCTATTGAAAAATTGTGCGGCATTTTTCTCTGGACACTCTCATTAAGGGTCATAAACCAATAATGGAATATCCTCTAGGACACTTTCTATGATGTGTTGTTCATTATCAGGAGATCTTGATTTTATATCATATCATGATTTTGATATTACATCATTCCATAATGTAATTTATAGATTGCAATGGTTGCTGCCATGTACAACCGAGGCCTTCGAGATTAACAAGGCCTGAGCATCCTGCTCCGTTTCAATGCTAAAATGCGTGCGAGAGCGATTTCCCCAATCTGCCGCCAAATGTCCTTCTTTCTCTATAAAATCTCTGTAAAACCATGTTGATCAACGGAAAAACATCGATGTTTGCGAGGCTTTTTCAAATTCAGTGAAACTTCAAATAAAACATAGGTTTCACAGATTGCTTCTATTGAGCACAGAGCTAACTAACGTAACTTGTTCATTTTGATAGTTTCAAAACTTTTCAAGAAATAGGCTGTTAATGTCTCCCATGATAAAATAGCCAGGGCCAGTCAGCTGTTATCAATAATATAGACGTCTCTCAAAAAAAACTAGCATAAAGCCTCGTATAATAGAGATTTATCATAATGAATTTACTTGCTTTTGACGTCTTTGTTTATTGGGTTGAGGCAAGAACAAATGAAGGGGGGGGGTCTTCCTTCATTTGTTGTGATTTATTGGGTTGAGGTTTACATCGCTAATATTTATACATAGCTCGTTTAAATTTCGTAATTTCAATTTGTAATAAAATACCTTTTCTTGATATGACTGCAGCCCACTTGTTTTTTAAATTTTGATCTGATGAGAAGAGCTGAGAAAAGCTGGAAATTTTTTTTTATTTAATCCGATGGAAAACTACAAAAACTTGTTTTTTTTTATTTTTTATTTTTATTTTTTATTTTTTTTTATTAATTAATTGGATCCAATACGTCCATCCAGGGCCTGTATGGCCAGAGGCCGACGAGTTGGGTCCCTGGATGGACCTGGATTCATGGCTGCTGTATGATGGTCACAGCAGCCGGGGGGGATAAAGATTGGCTATCACGGATGGTCACCCATCCAGTGACGAGCTATGCCTGATGTAGCTTAACTTCACAGTTGTGTTCAGTGAAAGCCCACCAGGCCACGGCCTCCCCCTATGGCGTGAGAAGTGCACTTTGGAATGCGGCAATAACTCATTTTGTTAAATTTCACGGTAAAAACGAAATCTAAGAAAGATTTTTATTTTCTGCAACTTAAAACACATTTATACACGTGTAGCATTTTTTTTTTTTTTTTTTTTTTTTTTTTTTTTTTTTTTTTTTTTTACACAGTAGTAATTTATTTTTACACATAGCTGTTTTTTTTATTAATTTATTTATATACATCTATATATCATCTGAAAAAGATGGCGGACGATGTAGATCATCTGAAAAAGATGGCGGACGATGTAGATCATCTGAAAAAGATGGCGGACGAGGTTGAACGCAGTTAGTTTGCTCTCTCGGAATTGAAATGGATTCCTATTTTATTGCTATGATGATCTAATTGCTCTCATCTCCCCTTTTATGTGGAAGTATTTCTTGTCTGTTCTGTGCTATATTATATGTTTTTGTGACTTATTCTAAAATGCCGAAGGAAGATAAAAACGTTCAGATCTCTTCGGAAACCTTCTACCCGACACAACCCCATCGACTCTCCCGGGAAGACTTTAGCGGATGAGTCCATCGAGTCAGCCATTGAGTGAGGTATCGCAAAATATTTTAATAATTCCTCTACTTTGGACACTTTAGTTTAGGAGAAACTCGACGCTGCTTTAATGGATCTTGCTGCTTGTATTTCTGCTACGGAATCTCGTTTGAAGGACATAGATTCTCATCTGTCATCGCTCGATTCGTCCCTGGCCCTGCTCTCTCAACCTAATGCGCCAGATAATCCGATCATCCCAGTTTTTTCGACCTGTACTGACTTGCTTAAAGCTCAGGTTGATGATACTGAGCAATACACTCGCCGAGCTAACATTCGTCTTTTTAATTTGCCAGAGGAGCCGTCTGAAAATCTATCGGACAAATGTCGTGAGTTATTTGCTTCAAAACTGGATGTCCTACTCAGCGTCCCCGATTTCTCGGCCATACATAGGCTGGGTTCCCGTTCTTCACAGAAGGCCCGTGCAGTGATTATACAGCTTGCTTCTCCAGTGCTGAAAGATCTTATTCTCAAAAATCGCCATAAGCTGCGTGGCTCCGTATTTGTCATCGTCGAAGATCTTACTCCTTCCCGGTTTCGTCTTCTAAAGGCAGCCAAATCTAAGTTCGGCCCCAGGAATGTATGGTCGTACGGTGGAAAAATAATGACCAGAAATTCGACTGGCAAGATAGTCATAATTCACTCAGTTAGCAATTTCCAGCTTGTAAATTAATAATAATTGGCTTTGTATTTGAATTTTTTTTTATCTCCGAATTGTCTTTTTTGTACTGTTTTTTATATTAATTATTATTTTAAAGTTATTTTTTGTTATTCTCTTGTATTATCTTCTTAGTTTTTGTTTGTTTATTATTTCCTTCTTTCATCTGAGTTAACTGGTATTTTTTTTCCCTCCTCTCTTTTCTTGTTTTCTTATATTATGTTTCCATTTCAATTCCGTCCTTCGACTTCCCCCCCCCCCCCCTCTCTTTGGAGATGTTCTATAGCAACCCTATTCCTTTAGATGATTTTAATGCTTTAGTTTCTAATCGATTTCCGGATCATCTTCAACTGCCCTTATTTTTCTGCTGTCTAAATATTCGCAGCATCAAAGCAAATTTTTCATCGTTTCATACCTCTCTTTCTGTGTTAAGTTCTTTGCCACATATCGCCCTGACCGAAACTTGGACGCGCTCGTCTGCTGACATTCCCCCTTTGGATGGTTACTCCTCAGCTGCAATCCATCGGACGTCTAAGAGGGGTGGTGGTCTTGCTCTTTTTATCTTTAATTCACTTCATTTTTCTATTTGTTCACAGTATACAATGATTACGGTGGATTTTGAGATACTAATTTTTTTTTATTACTATTTATTGCCCTCCTTCTGGTCAACTTCCTGTTTTTATGAATTTTCTATCCTCTATACTTTTGGACCTTAGTCTATCTTCTAAGTCAATAATTTTTATGGGCGATTTTAATTTAAACTTTTCTAAACCTTCTGTTAATTCTAATAACTTTCGGGACCTAATGTCCTGTGCTGGTCTGTCTCAAACTGTTTTTTCTTTTACACATTTTTCCATGGTTTATAATTCATATTCTTGTTTAGATCAATGTTTTGCGGCTCAATCTAATGACTGTTTTAGCGGTTCTTTGGATTTGGCCATTTCTGACCACTTCCCTATTTTCTTCTTTCAGACTTCTTTATCTTTGCCTGTACACCAATAGATTAGTTACTTCTCCTAGACTGGCCATTTTTCACTCTTAACTGGATTTAACGGATTGGCTTGACATTTTGGGCACTACTGAGGATGTTGATGTTCTAATGAAGAGGTTTTTATCCGAAATTTTCGTTGGTTACGATCGCTATTTTCCTTTTACTTTACCTTCTCCTTGTAATATTAATCGCCCTTTCAAAAAGCCTTGGATGAATACATATATTTTGAATTTAATTTCTCATAAGAATGCTTTGTATTCGAGATTCCATCGTAACCCTTGTCAGCGAACCAAAACCAAATTTCAATCCTTCTCCAATTTTGTCCGTAGCATTATTAAGTCCACTAAACACTCTTTATTACGCCCAGTTCTTCCACAACATCTCGAATAATAGTGCTAAATGGCGTTCAATTAACAATCTGATTAACGGCTCTTCCTCTGTTAAATCCCCATTTGCGGATCCTCATAATCTCAATTCTTCTCTCCTGTCCGAGTTTTTAGAAACATTGTTACCGCCGTCTTCTGATAGTTCGGTCTTTTCTCAGTCCTATCCTTTTGAAGTTCCTTCTATCTCCTTTTCCTTATTTTTCTCTCCTGCCTCTCTGGAAGAGACAGCCAAGGTCATTCAACAATTAAAACCCTCGTCTTCTCCTGACCCTCTTGGTCTACGTGCCGATATTATTATTTTCGTTTCATCTAGTTTAACCTTCTGCCCCTTATTTGCCCCTTACTCACATTTTTAATGTTTCTATTTCTCAAGGTGCCTTTCCTAAGTGTCTTCGTCAAGCTAAAATTATACTTATCTTTAAAAACGGCGATTCTAAAGATTTTGGTAATTATCGGCCCATTTCCATTGTACCTCTATTTTCTAAAATTTTTGAAAAGCTTTTTTATCTGCATTTAGTAACGATCTGATTTCCTCAATGCAACACGGTTTCTTTCCAAATCGTGGAATTGACACCGCTTGTTACGAACTGATAGAATATGTCTCGTCTAACATGTCTAACAACAATCTTGTCGTTTCTTTATTTCTTGACTACTCCAAGGCCTTTGATTCTATTCCTATTCATCTCTTGATATACAAGCTTTCTCATTTTTATAACATTCGTGGTCCCCCGTTAAATTGGTTAACTGATTTTCTATCCGATCGTCTTTATACTTTATCTATATTTAACGGGGGACCACGAATGTTATAAAAATGAGAAAGCTTTACGGATATTGAATTTTTTTTGTTTTTGCCTACAGTTCTTACTGCAAAAGTTACCAGGCATTTCGGTTTTGCCTTGGGTTTCACGTTCTTCAAATCTAAATGTGACAGAATGGTGGAAGACAGTTTATTTCAGTGGCCGCGATTTGAAACCTTCTTTGCCTCTTATACGTAAATCGTGGAGTTCCCCAGCGTTCAGTTTTATCTCCGCTTCTTTTCAATATTTTTATTAACGATCTATCTTATGCCCTTTCTCCCTCTTTTGCGATATTTTATGCTGATGGTGTTACACTCTCTTTTGCTGATGTTTCTGTCTTGAATTTGCAAAATACTATTAACCATTCTCTCTCTATTCTAGGTAAATGGAATTCCGCTAATCACTTGTTGTTAAATCTTAATAAAACCAAGTACATGGTCTTTCATCAACGTAACAAGCGTTATGTTCCAGTTGACTTGCCTATTTTTTATAATTCTAAGCCTCTCTATCCTACTAGCTCCTTTAAGTACTTGGGTATTCATTTATCCCCTGACTTGTCTTGGAATACACATATTAATGAGCTAGTTAAGTCACTCTCTAGAAGATTGGGTTTAATCTCGCGTCTTCAGTACCTTCCTCCCACGATTCTATTATTATTGTATCATGCGCTGATTCATTCAATGCTTTGTTATGGCATTCAATTTTGGGGTTCAACCTCTAACTTCAATTTATCTCGGCTTTACCGAATCCAAAAATGGTTTCTTAGAGTTTTATTAAAACTTCGTAAATCTACGCCCGTTTCGCACTATTTTTCTTCTCTTGGGGTCTTGACCGTTTATCAAATTTATATTTTATAAGTAGTAACGTTTACTTATAAGGTAATTAATGGTCACTTAAAGCTCTCGATGCCTTTTTCGATCCGGTATCATTTGGATTTTCATTCCTATGCTACTCGATCTGTGAACTCGATCCGCCTTCCATTGGTCCGCAGGAATTTTCAACGTCGTTGTATTTCTTATGCTGGCATCAGATGGTGGTCATTTGTATCTGCCGCTCTTCGTGCTTCCCCGACTCCCGGCTCTTTTAAAAGGAATGTTAAAGCATTCCCGTTTGATACTTGTTTTTCTACTAACCCCTGTTAATTTTTTTTCTTTTTATTATTATTATTATTATTATTATTATTATTATTATTATATTAATTTAACTTTTTTTGTAATCCTAAATTTGATTTTTGGTTATTTATGGATTTTTGCTTTGTATTTTTTTTTTTGGCTTGTTTGTTATTTTGGTTTTCTAATTTTTACTTATTTTATGTTGTTTCGTGTTTTTTGTACTTTACCTTCTGGAGACCTAACTCGTCGGCCTATGGCCATACTGGCTCCAGCTAGGTAATTTGTGTAATTTTTTTTCCCAAATAAATAAATAAATAAATAAATAAATATACGAAATAATGAATTTTAAATTGCCATCTGATGGGAAACAATGAAAACGTCGAAAGATTTTAACTTTTTGCATTTGAAATACGTTATTCAGCTGTATAGCATTTTTTGACACAGTGGTACTTTATTACATATTTTTTTATCTTTGAAATTATCATGAATTTAAATTGTCATCTGATGGGGAATAAAAATCTTTCGATCTTTTCGTGGTTTAACCATGAGAAGATCGAAACATTTTTATTTTTTACATAAGCTGTACAGAATTTTTTTCATAAGTGATGGTTTATTTAAAATATTTGCTTAGCAGTATTTTTTATTTATTTATTGATTTTTGAATTTATCATGGTTACAAAAGCACATGTAATACAATTGAAATAGCTGGCTTTCTGCTTGTTTATAAAGAAAGAAGGACACCTAGTGATGAAATTTCAAAAATCACTCACGCACGTACTTTTCAGCAGCATGCTCAGGCCTTGTTAATCTCGAAGGCCTCGGTACAACACAATACTCTTTTGGCAGATCCCACTTCAGAGATAGGAGACACCAGCTGCTGCTTCCCTTTCATAAGATTTTGACGAGTGAAATATCGGATAGCCAGTAACCATTAATCTTAGTTCTCAACTCGTCAATTAATTCTATGACACAGCATAATTAATATAAAATAATTGGAGGCTTTACAATATATATTCATGGAAAACCTTATCCAACTGTCGGTGTTTGCCTTTATTTCCAGCTTTACCAATCAAGGAAAAACAAGAGACCAGATTCATTGTTCTTCCTTGATAAAGTGGGAAATAAAGGTGAAAAATATGTAGTCGGATCATGCTTTTATCAATACAAAAAAAAAAAGCATATTACCTCTTCAATGCACCATAAAAATCTTTTCAACCATATTACCTCTTCTGTGATTTCAGCTGCATTTTGAATCATCTCGTTGACATCTACGTCAGGCAATACCAAGTTTTTGACATCAGTGAAGAGCTCCAGGCTTTCATTGTAAGCCTTCTGGGATTTGTGTAATGCATCTTCTGCCAGTTTATTGGTTTGGTCCATAAGATCACGTACATCTTCCAATCTACAAGAAAATTTGAGAAAGGAAAAAATAAAACCAAAAAAAAGTTAACAGTGATTAGAACTTTCTACTGACCACAATCTGAACAAATTAGCATAAATCATATTCTTTGTACTTTATAATCTCTCCAGATCAAAAAAACATTCTCTTCAACTAGTGTTCCCCTAGAATAAACTAAAAATAGTCTTTTCAGGAGCATTTTTAATTTACACACACCTCACATGAAATAAATTAAAATCCAAAATAGAAAACAAAATTCAAAAGCTTGGGAATGAACCACGGAACTTTGCCTTACAGTGCCAATGTTCTAAGCCACTGTGCATGCAATCTACGTCGTCCACTCCAAAATTAATGTACAAAATTTTTTAAATTCACTTATCATTTGCTATTCCTACACCATGCTGATACATTTTTTAGAAACACAATGTCATTTCTTCATATAATCTCCATCCCTTTCAAATGTCTTATGCAACCTTGGAACTAAGGCCTGTGTGCCTGCACGATATATCCCTGAGCCCTCAGCTGTTACAAGGGAGTCATCATCTACAAGCTGCATTCAAAGATGTTTTTCCCGTTTACCAAATACTTATTTTGCAACCTGTATCAGAGATTATATGGTAGGGGATGGTAATCGATGGATTCCGGGTCAGGGCATATTGTCGAACCAAATTTTGTGATGTTTAGACTAAATATTCTGCTGAGCCTCGACAAAACGTCCTCCTTCAAGACAACTGGATGAGCTTTAAGTTTCTCTAGGGTTATCGCCTATGCATCAGAATCATGACTGTTCCTTGAGCCCTTGATGCCCATAAATAGGAGTCCTTCCGACTCAAAAAGACTAACTTTCACTGCTCAGGGTGACGTTTTGAATTTCTTTTTCACGGATGAGTATAAATAACGCCATTTCACTGAGGTCTCTGTTGAAAATGATGCAGCCATTTTTCATCTCCCATCACAATTTTTTTAAGAAAGTCATTGCCACCAAATTCGTTTTCTTTCCACGCAATTTCCTTTTTGGCATCTCTCAAGTGGGAAGTGGGCTTCTATGCAGTTTATAAATTATAAAAGTGTAAAATAAAAATGGAATTTAAAATTTTTAAAAAAAAAACAGCAGCACATTACTTTTTTAGTGATCCTCATACATGGCCTAGTTCATCGATTCAGACTAACTTTCTTATTGGCACTTGCAGTAAACTGGGTGGCCAAAAGTCACGGGAAGGCTTGTCCCATTTGAAGATGTGTCGTGTATGACTCCCAAATGTTGTGGCCAGATGCGGCATATGGCGCTTGCGTAGACACAATATCCGAGAGGTTAGGTGTGTAGTGAACGTGGCAGCACGTCATGAGTTAACCGACTTTGAACGTGGGATGATAATCAATGCATGATGCACGGGTCAATGCATGATGGAGATTACGCAAAAATTCGAAGTCAACAGTGTCTAGGGTGGATCTTCAATATCGGAGAGACAATGTTTTCACACGTGTAAACCACTGCAAAGGACGACCCCAAGTGTTTGACAAACTGACGTCACGTCACCTCAGCAGAGCCATACGGGTTTACTGCGAGTTAGATCACCACCGACTTGAATGTGGGGAATCAGGAACTCATTTCTACCAAGACTGTACGGAGACACATGCACCGCATAGGCTCGTGTCCCTTTGCTGACACCTTGAGATGGAGCTCAATGAACATTGTCACAGGACCATAGAACAGTGGCAGAGTGTAGCATAGTCAGATGCATCCTGGTTTCAGTTGTATCGAGCTGATGGATGCATGAGAGTGTGTTCAAAAGTTAGTTTTAGTAATTTCTCCGTACTTAAATTAGGAGCACTGGGAATACTATCATTCAATCGGGCACGACCACTTTCCTATAGATAGACCTGACATTTATGGATCTAGCACCTTTTATTCTGAAGTTATTCGGCTGTTCCGGGAATTTCCTTTAGTATGCCCCATGAACCTTGGATCCTGCATGTCAACAAGGTTGTGTCAGACAAGAGTGTCGCTCAGATATGGTTAGTTACGGGCCATGTTCAGTTATGCGTGGATCAATATCTCTCCAGAACAATTCCACCACCTCGTAGCTGGGGTAAATGACATCCATCGAGGATACATGGCTCAATGCGTTACTGTAGTTTTGAGGGCTTGCAGAGGAATGACTCGCTATTATCACATCTGGTACCTTCCCATGAATTTTGGTCACTCAGTTTATTATCAGGCAATCTGAGGCTGTAGATTTTTCTTTCCTATTTTCATGTTTAATTTTATTTTACTCTTTTGTGCAATTGTTTGTTTAAATATAACATCTCATTTAAAGACTTGTCATGGTTTTATTACATCAGTACAAGCTCTTTTGCTTTTCTTGTTTTTTTTTTAATCTCTATTACTTGATTTTCTCCTGTAGCTATTCATTTGTTTTCTTTTTCAGATTGCAACAAAATTTTGAAATTTCTGCTGTAAAATTTATTAGTTTATCTTCAACTTATGCTACTAATATTCCTTCTGAAGCTTCCCCCACCCCGCCCCGCCCAATTTTAAGCAATGTAGTCAAGGGGGAAAAGATCTTTACTGAGTTGTAAGATAAGAGTAAAAAAAGTATTGTAAATATTTATTCCTCATGCTAATTATTTTTATTTCTTTAAATGTAACAAAAGAAACACAACTCACTCTCTTTGTATTTTTTTCAATTCATCGCCAGCTTCTCTTTGCCGGTGTAAGGTAGCATTTGCAATTTCGTAAGCTGTTCGTGAAGTGTTGAGAGCATTTTTGGCTACATCTTCAATGTATGCTGCATCTTCTTCTTGTCTGAAATTAAGAAGGCACATTACTCAAAACTTTACATACAAACAATGGCATAATTTAATTAAGTTAATAGAATTTGTTGACTTGTATTATCTTCATTTCAAGCCATCTTTAAGGATTTCATCCCATCATTGGAAAATTGCTTCATAAACTCAATCACATTTTTTTTTTATGATTTTCATGCAACTTTTAAAAAAAAAAAATCCTTTAAAGACGTACGTATGTTTTATAAGGATTATTTGAACGAATGATAAATCCCATAAATATCTATTTACAAACTTTCTTGTTACTATGCCAGAATGACGTCAGAAAATTTATGATGACCACTCACCAAAGACAATAGTAAAACATGCATATGCATTTAATTCAAATGTTTTTGTTAGAATTCCACAGCAGTTGATCTAACACAAACATGACTGGAAAAACTGATGAAATCAAGAATATACAGAAACTATCCAACAAACAAAAAAAGTATTGGACTCTTCAAGGTATCAAAATTTTCAAAAAGGACCAAACAGTAACATACTAATAAATACATGTAATCATTTACAAGGGTAGCCCAGAAAGTAATGCACCACAATTTTTTTCTCCTTCCCAAAAATGGTACGAATGTGAAACTTGAGATATGCATTCTTTGAAGTTTTCGGAGTGAGCGTGCAAAGTTCCGACAGATCCCGTACATGCAGCAATGGAACAACGTGGCGTCTGTAAATGATGTATGTTACAAGCAGTGTGTCGTCATTGAATTTCTCACTGCAGAGCAAGAAACAGTTGGAAACATTCACAAACGTTTATGTACAGTTTATAGAGCATCAGCAGTCGACAGAAATACCGTTAGTCACTCGGCACAAAGGGTGAGGCCATCAGAAAGTGGTTCGGCGGAGCTTCAAGATTTGCCATGGTCGGGGTGGCCATCCTCGGCTGTCACACCTGACAAGATGCAGAACCAACACAAAACGACTCGGCAGTTGGCGCTGGAGCTTCAATCAGCAAAGGAAGTGTGGGTGAAATCATCCGTGCCCTCGATTACACAAAAATGTGTTCACGATGGGTTCCGTGCTGTCTTACGGAGGAACACAAAGCTCTGAGAAAAAACCATTTCTTCTGAGTTGCTGCAATATTTTGAAGCTGAGGGGGGAAGCCTTCTTGTCCCGAATTGTGACAACTGATGAAACCTGGCTGCACCATTTTGAGCCCGAAACAAAAAGACAATCGATGGAATGGCGTCATCTGCACTCGCCACAGAAGGAAAAATTCAAAGCCACTGCTTCTGCTGGTAAGGTCATGATCACTGTGTTTTGGGACTGTGATGCCAAGAGGTAGCACCATCAATTCTGAGGCATATGTGAATACATTAACCAAACTCAAGAAGCGTTTCCAGCGACTTGGACGCCATAACAACCCAGCTGATTGTTTGCTTCAACACAATAACGCTCGCCCTCACACCAGTTTGATGACGCCGGAACACATCACGAAACAGGGTTGGACAGTGTTACCCCATCCACCCTACAGCCCTGACCTAGCACCCTCAGACTCTCACTTGTTTGGGCCATTGAAGAATGCCATTCGTGGAAGACATTTTGAGGATGACGAAGAGGCGATTCACACAGTGAAGACAGGGCACACACGTGACCAGAACAGAACAAGGACTGGTACCGACAGGGTATACATGCCCTTGTGTCTCGCTGGAGGAAGGTCATAGAACAGGACGGAGATTATGTGGAAAAATAGGGAGTGTAGAAGAAACATCATTCTTTCGTGTGTATAAGTTTCATTGTGTTCAGTAAATAATTATTGAAGAAAAAAAATTGTGGTGCATTACTTTCTGGGCTACCCTTGTAGAATTTGATTTCAATGTGGCTCTAAAAATTTCAGTAATTACTTCTTATTTACTGGAATTCTTTAGTTGTTGTCCCCCCCCCCCTCCTCATTATTGTATTTCTCTTCATCTTGTTAAAATTACCTAATTGGGAATGAACAGCCGTTTTCCCTCTTGCTGGCCTATTCCTGATTGCATGCGATTCAACCCATATTCGTTAGATCTAACAGGAAAATCTGACGGTTTTTGAAAATATTATACAACATTGTAATTTGATTTCAAAACAACTTTACAGAAAAGGAAGTGCATTTATGAATCATTACGTTATAAAAACGACATCATCCAAATGAGAGCTCTTCTTGCAACCTCAAAGAAACTTTTCATGAATAAACCATGCACTACAGAAGAACTGAGAGGCACAATTCATAGAGAAACGGCAGCAATTCCACAAGATATGGTCAATGTGCTGTGTGGAATTTCAGTGACAGGTTACAAGATTGCGTTTGCAAGAATGGTTCTCATCTTGTTGCTGTAAGGAAACAAAATAAGTTCACTGAAGGTTCCTCGTTCGAATCCAGATTGTGGAATTTTCTTTCCTATTTTCATCAATAATTTATACACTGAAATGTGGTGTAGGATAAAACCCTCATTGACTATTCTTAAGCCATTCTAAAATTTGTTTTGTATAAAATTACAACCTCGTACTATGATTTTTAAAAAACGTCAGTTTCCCCTGCAGAACTGGATAAAACACAGATTTCTTTTTACTTTGGTTGCCTCTCTCAAAGTTTACTTCAAAACATGTCAGCCAGTTATTACTCAAATTTTGTACTGCTTTATCATTGGACCTTCCTTTCTTTACATTTACAATCGGAAAATTTTCCACTCTAATCATACTTTCACATCATGCCGTCTATTAATCTCACATATATCTCGCACAAAGATATGTATGACCCTAAACTGACCTCTTTTCACCACAGACTTTCACAAGCTCATTCTCAATGTTATTCAGATAGACAATAGAAAATTTTCTAATGTGAATGAAACCCCCATTTCACTTAAAATTAATGCTTTAGGAAGAAGCAAAGAAAAAAAATATACTAACATCAAGTTGCAATTTTACTTACTCATCAGCCAGGTTACTTGCTTGGCGAGAAATATTGGACATCCTAACAGACTGTACTCCAAATTTTTCAACCCTGTCTCGAGCTGCATCCAAGGCTTCGTTACCATCTTCATCCAACAATCGTTGAGCATTTTTTAATGCCTCAGCAATACGCTGAATAATATCTTCGGTTTCTGTAATGTAAGCAATGCTGTCCATGGATTCGTTATCAGCTGAATGAGCTTTTTCTGTAATTTTTCCAGCTGTAATTTGCACTGCCTTAATTCGATCAACTAATTCTTCAAGTTGCTTCAATGAGGCTCTGTCTACCCCTAATGAACATAAAGCAACATTTCATAATGTCAGATATTTATTATACAGCCTGGTCCCTTTAATTAAATTCTAAGCAAAAAAAAATACATTGCACCTGCATTTTCAGCATCTGCTAGAAGTGCCTCTATTCGCTTCATCACTTCTTGTAATTTTTTATCAAAATCCAACTCGTCAATAACTTGACGATTCTCTTTAATGTCATCCAATAATTGCTTTAGTTTAAGTAACTTGCTACGATGCGTATTTACTTCCTTTTGAACTAAATTATAGCATGCCGGACAATCTGCAGAAGGGAAATTTAATTTACAAACAAATAATTAATGAATTAAACTTTATAAAGTGGACATTGTAAAATCATCAATCAAAACTTGCATAGGAGTTTTTTATATATATGCCCTATTGGCCTCATTATAAGCCTCCCCCAAATACACTGGTTGCCAAAAGTTTGGACCAACCAGCAATGTCAAGAAATACTGAATTTATACAAAAACTATTTTACACCTACAACTCTAAGTAAATATCAAACAATATTCAGGGAAGAAACAAATTTATTTCTGCGTTGTTGGTTTCTTATTACCTAAAATCAAAATAAGACTGGCCAAAAGTTTGGACCACATTTGTATAACATTTGTATTACATCATTAACTAATGAATTATTTTGATATTTGAGATCATTTTGACTCTACAATAATTGACAAACGACCTGAAATAAGAATTAAATAAGCTTTTAATAACATTTGGCTTAACAGCTTTCTGAATGGCTGCTATTAGTTGTTCTCGAGATTTGTACTCAGTGTTTTGGTAAATTTTTTGTTCCGCGAGATGCCACACATTCTCAATAATATTGAGATCTCTATTTCGAGCAGTCCAAGCAAAAGTGGAAATGTTGTTGCTCTCAAAATAGACTTTTACAACTCGTGCAATATAGATTGCAGGACTGTCCTGCTGCTAAATCCATGGTTTTTGCTTAAAATAGACTTTGCTTAAAGGGATGAACACATTGTGAAGATCATCTTTATATTGAGCTGTTGTGCAATGTCCATCTATAATGTGAATCTTCAACTTTCCATTGCTTCCAATGGCACCCAGAATCATCACTCCACTACCACCCATTTGCAGCTTAATTCGCAGTGGAACAAGTGTTTCTTTATCACGATGCTCTTCATAAGAAGCTATAATATCAGGACCATCCAAACTGATTCGTTTTTCATCAGAAAACATAACTAATTGGAAGTCTGTGTTTTCACGCAGATGTGTCTTACTAAACTCCAGTCTCTCCTGCATGCGTTTCTGTGTTAGTGGCAACGTTTTGGGTATACTTTCATAGACAAAGTTCTGAGCACGTAATTCGCTGCGAATTGTTCTTCTTGAGGCAGCAAGTTGCAGATTAAGTTTGACTTGTGTAGTGTTGACTACATGCCCAGATGTAATATGTTTAACATGTCTCTTAATTCTTGATTTGTCTCTTCGCGTCAGTGCACAAGGTCGTCCTATTTCAGTCCTATTTTCCAATTAACATTTTTAACAATTCTGATAAAGATTTGTAGCTCACACAGGGGATTTCAGTAACTTTTTTGAAGTTTGTAAATTGCTTGTAAAAATTTCTAATTCGCTCTTGTTGGCCTTCAGTTAACATTGTACAATGCATAATATGGTTTTAGTGCTCACCACACAACACGAGGAGTTGCAATATGCAAATTTTTTGCATGTTTGTGATGTTGGTCCAAGCTTTCGGCCAATCTTATTTTGATTTAAGGTAATAAAAAAGCAACGATGCAGAAATAAATTTGTTTTTTCCCTGAATATTGTTTCATGTTTACGTGTAAACTATTTTTAGTATAAATTCATTTTTTTTTTATTTTGCTGGTTGGCCCAAACTTTTGGCCACCAGTGTATAAGCCACATCCCTATTTTTAGTGTAAGCAAATTTGAAAAAAAATTATTTTACTGTGCAGCTTATAATCGGGCCAATACGGTAGAATATAATAACCTTAAAAAAACACATTTTTTTTTAATAATTTCAAACAGTAGATGTTCACTGAGAATTATGATATTTTTTTTTTATGTAATGTAGGCCAAGTTAGAGTTATTATATCAAAGGTTAATCAAAATAAAAGAGTTCTGGCTTTTCGCTGGACCGATTATATCAATCACCCAGTTTCCAACCAACATTTTAAAAGTTAGCATTAATTTTAAAAAACGGAATATTAAATATCATGCTAAAATGATGTGGCTCCAAATGCAATAAAATAAAAATAAAAGTAAATTTTAAAAAAATCAAATAAATAAATAAATAATAAATAAACAGATAAACAAATAAATAAAAAGGAAAAGAAAAACCAAACGACGATGAATCAATTCAAAAAGTCAAACAGAATGACGGAGTCTGAGATCGGCCCTTTGTCCATATTTAACCTTTTAAAATCCCACTCTATACTCTCAAAGCTGTCTAATTGATTTCTTGAATTGACAAGCTAACTAATTTAAAATTATTTAAACCATGACCAGTTTTCAAAAAGGTGCTTGGCAATGCTCGATCTTTCTGCCCTGCCATTTCTTACGTGAACAAAATGCTCTAGAACTTTGCCCAACATATTTCTCGCAAATATCAGTGAATTAATTACCGACAGGTATATTCCCAACTTTATCAGAGGTGGAATGGCGTCTTAAAATTTAGTAGGATAAAGTTAACCTTTAATGTCACCAAATTTTTATAGAATCAGATTTATCAATTATAGATTTAAAAAAGGAATCATAATCTATAACGACATTAGCAAAAGAAAATTTAAAATAAATAAATTATAATAAATAATAAATTTATTTGTATAGAGTACTTACCTATACATCCAGCATGTTTATCATATTTATTTTCTTTACATCTCTCACATTTTCGGCCTTCAACATTTTCTCGGCACTGACACTGACCACTTTCCAGTTCACACTGAAGAGAGGTGGAGCCAACAGGATCACAATCACATTCTGTAAACAGAATGAAGCTTTCAATGAGAATGTCAACATTGTAACACAATTATCATAGTGTAATGCAACCAACAATTTTTAAATCTTCCTTTCCTTAAACAATAATTTGATTAAACATTATCTGAAATAAGAAGAGCTAGCAATAGCATTTTTTTTCAATCTTCCTTGTTGCTGTGCACTCTTTCAATTTAGCTAACAGATATTCTTTAATTATTACTACAATTGAGGACCGCAAATCCAGAATGCTCGGGACCAGAAACCTTCTGGATTTGTGGTTTTCCAGATGCATTAAACTCATGTGTATATATTTAATTAAATAATTTCTGACGACTGTTATTAAAATTTTCTTTTAAAATGAAAGTTTTCACAGTTACACAGTTCAAGTTATTATTGACACCTGGATTTGGGGTCCTCAACTGTATTAAGAAAAGAGTAAAGTGAAATTTATTAACTCACCTTTACAACCACTGTATGAAAATGCATAATGATAAGGTAAACATTTGTCACAATGCTGACCAGTAATTCCAGGTTGACAAAAACATTGGCCAGTGCGAGGATCGCACGTCTCATTAATGGATCCTGTAGGATCACAGTTACACGATTTGCATCCAGTGCCAGTTTCTAGATTCCAATATCCATCGACACATTTTTCACAATGTTTGCCATGAACATTGGGCTGACACTCACACTGTCCCGAAATTGCATCACAGTAAATAGGCTCATAGTCTCTTCGCACGCTTCCCCAATAATTGCAGTTGCATGCTATAAAAAATAAATGGATTTTTTTCAGATATGAGCAGTTTTGTTAATTTCATTCATCAATCATATTCTTTTTTTATTTTATTATTTTAAATTACAAAGGGCAGTGAAGATATTCATTTAATTTATAGAAAAGAATTTGTTTGATTAATCAACTTTATTCCTTCACTCGTTTCTTCTAAACTTTGAATTATCCTAATATGATTATTTTTTCCTAACACCAATCTTTTCATCCACACCCTACATAGCAGAAAATGCTGCTTGGCAAAATAAAAGACGAGGTCTAATTATACATGGCGAGTCAAAAGCCTGTACCCCCTTCTTATCTTGGATCCCAATGTGAGTTACGCAAATTCCAATACAGAGAATGAATAGGAACTTGAGGGTGCTCTATCTGACAGTGTACCTTTCATCATCTCAAATATACAAATTAGAACACATCCAAATTCTATCTCAAAAACCCTAAGAGATACACAACAAAATTCCAATTGCACATTTGTTCAACAGCAAATTCTAAACAAAACAAAAAAAAAAGTTCACCAAAATCTGATGAGCAGATCACCCACAATCCTCATTGCAAGCTCTAAAACATTAAAACCTTGATTCTTGTCAAAATTGAGGCAGGGGATGAGTGGCCATGGGAGGAAATGAGAGCAACAGAGTCCAAAGATCCGGGGTACAAGTCTTGGAAGTAACCACTGAGGGTTTTTTTTTCTTCTGAATACCATTTGCCAAGCATGCAAATTATTTCATGCACCATCCTCTTCCTGTTCTGAAAAGTTCCACAATTTACCATAAAGTCCCCAGTTTCCTGTGCAATTGGTATAAAAAGGCATATTGAAGCTGAGAAAAAATCAGACCAAAGCACAGTACACTAACCAGGAAATGATCAACATGGTCCTCTGTTTTGGTGAGGCGAAGCAAAATTATCCTGCAACAACCAGTCATCATTGAAATGTCGTGTGGAATTATGCTATGGTGCCAGTGGACATTACATTGAACACTATCTGGAGTGATCGAAAGACCTACTTTGTATCCAGTGATGCCGCTAGGCAAAATCAGCATGGCGCAGTGCCATGCTGCCCCTCGGTGCTGCACAAACGCAAGAAACTGAAACCAATAAATGCCAACAATGTGCGGCTTAAGTATTCATTGGAGCTTTAAAGCCTAAACATTTTAATTAAACTGCTACGTACATTCATTTAAAATATTAACTAACTGCATCAGTTTAGTTGGTAGCCATGACCGGCTGTTATAGTGCTACTCCTTGTTCTTTTTTTACCTTCTGCGCTGACAAGTCGAGCCTTTTGTATTCGTGTGTGGTGGTTTCCTGTGGTCGCTTTACTGTGAAATCAAACAGCTTCATCCACGAGAAAAAGTATTCCTCAATAAGCTTTCATGTTTAAATTAGCATTAATGAAATGTTGAGGGATAATACAGATCAATTGTATAAAGTTTAAAAATCTTAATGCAATCATTATTCGCAATTTTATCCTGCAAAAATAGTGCATAAATTGTTGAAAAATTACTTTAAAAACTATTGAGGACTGTACCACCAGATGATGTCTTTTCGTGGCATCACAAAGTAAGGAAGAGATTAGCCTGGAAGAAATAGAAAGCCTTAACGTGCCTTACTCGCATACAGATTCCGAAGTTAGCATTATGCCTTAAAAATATAAATGTAGGTCACTGAAATGCCCATGTACTTTTATTAACTTTAAAGCAAGAATTTAGCTGCATTCAGTGCCCTTTTCAGACATTCAGTGTCCCATTGCCTTTGAGCGTGCCATGCTGCCCTTTGTTTCTGTAGCCATCACTGGTATCAGATGACTGTTTGTAAGCAACAAACAGTAGAAGAGCCAATTGTCCTGTTGCAGAGCTTGCAATGTGGATTGTGGGTGATCCGCTCATTGGAGTTTGGTGAACTTTGTTTTTGTTTTGTTTGGAATTTGCTGTTGAACAAATGTGCTATTGGAATTTTTTGTGTTCTATCCCTTAGGGTTTTTGAGATAGAATTTGGATGTGTCCTAATTTGCATATTTGAGATGATGAAAGGGTGCTCCATCAGATAGAGCACCCTCAAGTTCCTATTCATTCCCTGTATTGGAATTTCATAACTTACATTGGTATCCAAGATAGGAAGGGGGTAACAGTAACAGACTTTTGACTCGCCCTATATAATGCAATGGAATTTATTACAGCCAATGTGTTTGGTTTACACTGCATCATCAAAGGCAAAAATCAACAAGTGAAGGATTATAGAATGCCCTATTTAGAGGAAAATAGAACGGCTGTGTCTGCCATTTAGAAGTGAGCAACGTGATTGGTGGATTAACAAAAGAGATTAAGAATTTTTCAATATCTAATGCATAAAGGGTTATTCAGTACATGTACTTTTTCTCAAAGTGTTTCTGAATTTCCAGAACTTCAGATATCAATATCTTCTTGAGGTCTTTTTCATGATTTAATGATGGATCAACAAACATGGAAGATCAGCCTTTGCTCATCAACTCATTGTTGTTATTATTAACAAACACAGAATGGGATCAATAGAACAAAAAAGATATTTGTCCAAAACCTGAAAAAGGACCCAAAAAGATTTTGAAAAGCACTGGAAATTCAGAAACGAATTCATTTCTTAAATATTGAATATTCAATTAAAATTCTTTAGTAGATGTTATAAACGAGATAATTCAAAAAAAAATCTTAAAAAAGTAAATCACTATCTCTTTTGTTAATCCTTCAATCAGATTGCTCGTGCCTAACCTTCTATTTTCTGGTAAATGGGATCTTCTGTAATTATCACGGATTTTTGCCCAATGATGGAGTATAAACTGAGACGCATCTGCTGTAAACAAAGGATCAAGAGGAACCCTTTTGTGTGTAATAAACTCTGTCTTCTATCGACAGAAGCCCCCCCCCCCCCTTTGCATATTTAGACTTCTTCTTCTTCTTCTATCCTTTATCAATCTTTAGTTTTAAATTTATATCTTGGGCAATTCCATTTGGTACAGAATCAAAAGAATTCCAACAGAATTTACTCTTTATTAGCAATGACATAAATTTCAATAGCAATAGTTTAAATATATATTATTATGCTTACATTTACAATCCCCTTTAGGGAGTGCAAGCGCATCTCCATGAAATCCAGGCAAGCACCTTTCACAGTGAACTCCAGCAGTATTATAGATGCACTTAAGGCATGCACCATTTGTCCTGTGAGATATTTAAAAAAAAAAAAAAAAAAAAAAAAAAAAAATTAATAAGATGAAGAAGAAAAACAAAAATCAAAAATTCTTACATCAAACACTGTTTTTAAATACGCTATTTATTCTTTTATTCTATTTAGCTTTATAGAAAAGGAAAATGATATTCTGTACAAAGACTTCAAGATTTGGTTTCTAGAAATCTTTCATTTTAAGTTAAATGTACATGTATAAGGCATGTACACAGCAAAAGAAAATACTGGCTTGATCTCAATTTTCAGTACAAACATGGACCATAAAGGCATGGCCTATCGTTTCTTTTGATTTTAAGAGTTTTAAGCAAGAGGTGTCAGAAAAGTTACCACAGGGCTTGTGGCGGCAGCTGGGTCAATTTTAATGAAATTTAACAAGAGCTTAGTGTGGATGGCATATAACATAAGAATTAAATTTTAATATATGTGCACAGGATCCTGGTACAAAGTATCTCAAAAGTCCCAATAGAACAATTTCTTATGCTGTATACGCTCCACGAACACGAGTGCAGGCCTTAATTCTTGCATGTACAATATCGATCACGAAATATTCCACACCTCGTTTGCACGGAGAGAATGATCGATTAAGTCTTCCTTTATATTTCTCTAATAGCTAAAGCACTTTGATGTTTCTAGAAACAGATTAATTTATTTTTGAGTTAGGGAGGAAGGTGCTACTACGAAAAGTCAGAGCCACTTTGTAAAGGCGTGTTTGGTGAATATTCTGGTGATTGAAAATTTTCTTTAATGAGGTTGCATCATAAAATTAATTTCGAAATTAATAGACCTTGAAATAGATTGTATAAATAAGAGTGAGTTAAAAAATTCATTTGGAAAATGATAGTCTTAAATCTGCATGCCAATTAAAGGAACAACATTATCACTCATTTTAACCAAGAAGTGTTTGTATGTATGCTAGTGCCTTGCTTTGTGGGACGTGGACAATTTGAAACTCTCTACTACCTTATGAATTAAATTTCTTACAGTTCTCTATGAAACGAAAAAAGTGAATATGCTATATAAAACTTGACTTTAAAATCGTTATCCTTTTGCTTGAATACAGAAGCTATCGTTTTCCAAATCTTACAATGCGGACAACTGAACAAGTTCTAGGAGTGAGCAATCAATCAACATTTCCGATAGCGCAATACTGAGGTGGGGAATATTTCGTGATCGGTATAGTACAGATGCTTCGCAGGAGTACAGCTGCGTGGGCAGGTCATGGCAGATGTTGAGACTATTTTAGTATAATACAGATGCCAGACTGACTACTTTATGTAAATTAGGGAAGAACCAATTTTCCAGTGGAGGGACTTTTGGGGCACCCTACATATATCAAGATCCTATGATCATATTCTGTTGAACTTTAAATCATTGCTAGTAGTAAGCATAAGTGGAAAGTAATAATTTAATTCATGGCACTCCCCTCCTCACCCACCCCTTCCCCCTAATTTATCCCTTCACAGTCTCTCCTAACTCTCTCTCCTTCATCCCGCCTGCTTCCTTGGAAGAAACGGCCTGCATTATACATTAACTAAAGCCCTCCACTTCCCCTGGTCCCTTAGGTATGCACACTGATATTATAAAATCTGCCTCTTCCCGTTTCACTTTCCCGCTAACACATTTTTAATAATTCCATTGCATCCAGTACCTTTCCTAATCGTCTATGTCAAGCCAAAATTATCCCCTTTTTCAAGAGTGGTGACTCGAAGGACCCCACAACTATCGCCCTATTTCAATTCTCCCTATCTTCTCCAAGATTTTTGAAAAATTATTATATACCCTTTTGTTGCAGTTTATATTTGATAATAATTTAATCTCTCCTTTCCAGCACGGTTTCTCCCCCAAACAGTGTTGACACTGCTTGTTATAAGCTGATTGAATATGTTTTCTCTAATATGGCCGACAACAAATTTGTAGCTTCATTGCTTCTTGATTTCTCTAAGGCCTTCGATTCAATTCATCCCCCCCTCCCCCTTCTTATTTATAAACTTTCCACATTTTACAATATTCGGGGTCCTCCCTTACACTGGCTAGAGAATTCCTATTTGACCGACAATATACCTTGAGCTTATTTAATGAAACATCAGCTACTTTAACCCAGAGTCTCGGAGTTCCTCAAGGTTCTATACTGTCCCATTACTTTTTAATCCATACATTAATGATCTCATTTACACACTATACCCAAATGTTCTATCCTTTATGCCGATGATGTCACCCTTACTTTTACTGACAAGTCATTGCCCATCACTTCATTAATAAGACTTTATCCTCCGTTAGCAAATGAAATTCAACTAATCAATTAGACTTAAAGGGCAACTGACATGAAATTTCTACAATTTTTTTATTAAAATTGTAACTTTTCTACAGCCAAAGTCATTTGTACCAGGTGGCAAACATTTCTGTGACACTGCCTGTGCTGTGATGTCTTATTTGCCAAACACGCTGATAGGCTCATAGGCTTCCATCGTAACATTCATCCTTTCATCTAGCGATTTTGTTGAAGCTTAGTCAATAAACTAACTAATTACAATGGTTTATTGCTGTGTATACGGTTGCCAAAGTTGCCAGATATCCTTGACAAAGCCGGGAATAAATGGCGAAACTAGTTGGAACTCCTGATGTCCCTCTGTTATACTGTAAGGCCACCACCTGTTTAGTTAATAGGAACAGTATTATGATCCATCCTTCCACCGACAAAGTTCTTTAGTCGGCAGAGATAAGATAAGGTTTATTTTTAATTCCAAAAGATGTTTTAAAAAAGTAGTGATTGAAGAACATCAATCGGAAAAATTTCATCACATCTGTTCACAGTAGGTGCTGTCATAAGCATTTCGCAACGACTGCTTTAACGACAGTCATCAATAGCAGAATTGATTGTTTTACACCAGGTAGTGAACTGTTGAATGCGAATGCAGTCCCGACTTTGTTTTCTCATAAAATTTCTGAAACGGGAAGGACTTAGTTAAATATAAAGTAGATTTTTTTTTTTTTTTTTTTAAATATTTACCATAAATTAGTATTTTTTACTTCAGCATCAGCAGAATCAAGATCAGAACCTTGACTTGCTAGTTTCATGATCACTACTATCGTTATAAATTTTAAAGTTATAAATTGTTTTTCCTAATTATTGCAAACTCTCCCTTTCAATGTAAAAAAAAAAAAAAAAAATGCAATTCCATGTATAACTGGTACGCTTTTTTTGTATAATCCCTCTCAGGGACACCCAACATGTCGGCCCTCAGCCATACAGGCTGCGATTGGTAAGCTTTTTCTTTGTCCTTATAAATAAATAAATAAATGTTGTAAAGCACTTACACTAAGCTCTTGTTCAAATATCAACCTACTCCTTCCTTGTGTTGCATTTTTTTTTTTTTTTTTTTTTTGCTGGAGTGTAATTCTCACAAATGCTTTCTATAGACAGATTAATTCATTTATACCCTTTTCTGGGAAAAAATAATTTCACGATTTCTACATAGAGTAAGTGATCTTCTGAATGAAAAATGACAGGATACATTCTTTCTTTTCAATCCTCTACAATGCCTTTGCTGGCTTCAGCTCATTCAACTGCAAAATTTTGAAGCAGGTCACAAAATTCTATCGATTAAGAGTTTGTTTTTTTTGTACAGTTAATTCCAATCCAGGAAAATAAATAAAATTCAATGGAGAAATATTGGATTGTTTCATAATTATTGGCCAATTCTGCCTAGGCTAATTTGCAAAGCTAGATCCTAGGCATGCATTGTAGTAGGAACTATCAAAGGCCCCTGCAAAGTGGATACACGGGTTCCATACAAATGCACTGAATAGGAGATATGACATCTGAAAGCATGCTTTGCTCTCCAAAGATGTGAAGCTAGCACGTTTTTTTGGTTGAAATTTATTAACGAAATTTATTTATACTTTTCTTACGCTGAAACTATTACAATTAAGGACTGATTGATACAAATCTAAAACCACTCCAAGGAATTTAAGGGAGGAGGGGGTAACTTTGAAATCTTTACATGATGTAATTCACTTGCAAATAAGGGAAATCGGGAGAATTAATGAGAAAAAATGTTTAATTGCATAAGGTCTTACAAGTCTTCTGGAGTTGTAAGACCCCCAGAACTTTTTTTTTCGATTTTATGATCTTAAAATAGTTATCTTTAAAAAGTTTGGAAAGTGCACAAGTAAACTTTTGGGGGCAGCAGTCCTATGGAGACAGAGTCTATGCGTGTGTATTGAAAAATATTGGATTTTTGAAATTCTGACTTTGGATTCTTAAAGATCATTAAAATGTAGATAGGAATGTCTGTCTTCATCGATAAAATTGGGTTCCACACTTTCAGGGACTCCTCTCCTAAACGGTTGGATCAATTGAAAAAACACCAAGAATAAAACATTTCTCGAATATTAAGTACAATCTGTATAAAAATAGGGGTTCCTATTTAAGATTTCAAAGTTACCCCCTCCCCCCAGCCCCCTCACAAGGAAAGGGAGGTAATTTTTTAACTAATAAATTTCCTCCGTGAAATAATTCACTTTTGATTTTGGACATTTTTTCGTGCAATGCTTAGTTTCCGAGATATTCAGTTGTCTCGAGATAAATGCCTCACCTTGTATATTTGTAGGCATAATTTATACACGTCACATTTCACATCAAAAAATTAAATCTTGCAAAAAAACATACGATGCCTAAATGTTGTACCTGTTGCAGTTGCCGACAGCATTTGGATCTATGTTTCCATTGCAGTCGCACTTTTGGCAGCCTCTCGGTGAACCATAGTGACCATTGGGATCACCAAAATAGCCATCAGTACAAACATCACAAAGGTGACCTTTAATACATAGAAATGCTATTAGTTTACAATTCACTTTCTAACAAAATATGATTAATGAAATAAACTTATATCAGCAAAAGGATTTTTTTTTCTTGATATATCATCATCATCATCATCTACAATCTTTTTCTATCTACTGCAGGATGGGGTCCCCTACAAATTTCTCCATGTACAGAGTTATTAGTCATAAGAAAAATTAATTGCCACCTCACCATATTGCCCCAAGCATAGAATGGCCCTCTATAAATAATAATAACAAAAATAAAAACAAAACAAAAAAAAAAAAAAAAAAAATTATTCACATACATATACAAAACTTATTTACTGTAGAATTAACAAACGCTAATAAAAACAAAACATGACTAGTTGGTTGGTTTATTAGAATTTTTGGCGTCACCTACTAAAAATTTTTGGCCCAAAAAAGCACCTAAATTTGTGGGACCATATTATACAAGAATATAAATTAGTGCTGCAACAATTGGTGGGGGAGGGGGGAGGTAACAAACTTTGGACTGACGAAGTTAATGAAACTAGCATATAATATACATCACAGCACATTCAATATACAGTATGTACAATATACAGTTCATTATACTGTATCAAGAAGAGATGAACAGTAACCCCCTCCCCCCACCCTTCATATGTTCTTGACAGTATATTCTTTTTTTTTTAATTTCCCATCACCAAAAGCTAATACAAATATAATTTCTCAAAAAGATGGGAATTATACAAGAGGATAAACTTTTTACTGTTTTTTTTTTTTAGTTCTAAAAGTGGAATGGCATTATACAAGATGTGCATTATAGTACAGGGTGATTACAAAAGAACTTCACATTTTTAAAAATTTACAGTAAAAGATGTTCAATATGCCCCCCTGTCGTGACACGGCATACATCAATGCAGTAGTCAAATTCGTCCCAAACCCGCATTAACATGTCTCCATCAATCCCACGTATCGCTACCGTAATGCATTCTTTCAGCTCGTCTAGGTCACGGGGAAGGGGTAACGTGAAGACACACCCCCATAAAAAGAAATCACAAGGTGTGAGATCGGGGCTCTGCGGTGGCCACTTTGCAAGTTCCAGGTTATTGTTTGCTCGACCAATCCACCGCTGTGATTTCTTTTTATGGGGGGGGGGGGGTGTAAAGGACAAGGTCTTCACCCTACCCCTTCCCCGTGACCTAGACGAGCTGAAAGAAAGCATTACAGTAGCGATACGTGGGATTGATGGAGGTTTGGGGTTAATGCGGGTTTGGGACAAATTCGACTACAGGGGGGCACATTGAACATTTTTAACTGTGTCACAATAAACTTCAAGAGTTTTTCTTTAAGAGTCCATATGTGGTGTGTCTATATTCTGAATAGCTTTGATGTAATAAATTTTTAAAAGTGTGAAGTTCTTTTGTAATCACCCTGTAGAATAAACATGGTACGATTTCAATATTTCCGAAGAGGAACTCATTTTTCATGCTCTTAATTTTCAGCCTTCTCTTTAGAAACACTCTGTATTTGGGGCAATATGGCATATAATTTAAAAGAAAATCTATAAAATGGTAAATGATTATCCTAAATGATTGTATCATATAGATCAGCCATCCTATAAATTTTTATACAGAAAAAGGTTTACAGTTGAATTACAAAAAGTAAAACCTAATAAAGAAAAGAAACCAGAAACTATGGACAAGATGATATGCCAACAATGACAAAGAAAACCACAAGAAAATAATTTAATAACATTAACCTTTCTGCAACCATCTATTTTCTTGAGAAAAGGACTCTTCTTACACAGGGATACAAAATATTTTTTTAAAAATTCAATAACTGACATTGTGCTTTAAAATTTTATTTTTATCTTTTTGAATAATACTGCTTCTGATTAGTAATTTTGTTTTATCGATTAAAAGCAATGTTTCTTTTTTTAAACAATACATTAAAATGTATAAAAACATTTTCTATTTGGAATGCTTGGTTTCAATCCTGTTTTAAAAATTAAAAATATAATGAAATCGAATTTGAAAACAGCCAAAATTTAGGGAGAAATCTTTTTTTTATTTAATGCAAAAAAATTTTTTTTTAATATCTGTTTTTGTTTTTTTTTTGAAATGAATTAGTTTTCTTGGGAGGGATCGAAATCACAGGAAGATAGCGGTCGAGGCCGGTATTTATCTGAAAGAGCATTCCCATCTTCAACCCCAGCAAAAATTTCCAAGCAATTAGTAAGATCTAGATAAGAACGAAAAACTGTTATTCTAGAAGGACTTATAACCCGGTGTTTCTCTGGTAAGGGCAAAGGTTTAGAAAGAGTGGAAGAAGTATCCAGATAGTAGAGAAGAAAATGATCGCAAGCTTCAGAATCCAGAGAAGAGCTGCTCAGGTAGTTTTCAGAGTAGCTAGAAAAACATTGGTCAATGATTGAGTATGTATTGTGAGTGCTAGAATAGTGTGTAAACGAAGAGATAGTGGGGGTTATACCAGCCCGAGCCATTAAATTAAGGTGAAGGTTTAGAGAAATCAAGATTGAAATCTCCAACTATAATGGTTGTTTTATTTGATAAACAAAAATCCAGGAGTAATGTGGTGAGAAAAGATATCAATTTTTGGAAGCGTCTCATAAGGGGAGGATAAATCTGTAATCATAAAGAATTGTGATTTATAAGGACTCTGATCAGTTCAAAATTGTCAGTACCCTTGTATTCAGAGCAAACAGTATGATGGAAAGTATTAGGTATTTAGGTAGAACGCTACGTCACCACCTTATCTTAGAACACTGGTGAATGGCAACAGAAGCATAATCTCTAAGGTGGAGGGAGAGGGGATATCGGAGGAGGATCGAGCCCAAGACTCAGTTATGGCAATAATAGGAGGGGTTAATTTAAGGGACAAGAGAAGAGCCAAGAGAGTGGGAAAATTGGCATTAATACTACAAACGTTGAGATATAATAAGAAAAAGGAGGACTGGGAACGATTAGATAAGTAAGTATCTGAAAGACGATTAAAATCCATAGGGGTGAGTGGATAAGTAGGATTTGACGTAAGTGGAAAATTCTTTGTTTGAAATCGAAGCGGGGTCTAGAGGGAACAAAGTGGAAAGTAGAAATAATGTTCAAGACATAAAAAAAAAGTTGGATGGTTGGTTGAGTCAGTGATTGCATGTTGGATGGTTGGTTTCCTAGCTGTTAAGTTTTTCTTCTTTAGGAGACATATTTTAATTAAGAATCAGAGATGGTTTCTAACTGAATTATTCTATGATGTAATTATGTAAAACTGTACCAAGAGGCAGTATAAATCAGAGTAACATACCATAAACAAAAATCAAAGGCCCACTTCTATTTTAGGGAGCCAAGTTACGAGCGATTTGCTCCATCAGCCATATTGAAATCATTAAAGAAATATTTCTCCCTAACCTTCCAGCTATTTTTTAAAATCAGTCCATTATTTATATTAAATGAATTAAATAATAAACTGCACAAACACATTAATCATCTAGATTCTTTGTTCGTAAATTCTATGGAAATTTAATTTAGAAAATTAATGTTACCGCCATATCCTTCTGGGCATTCCAAACAAGCAACTTCGTCGTTTCCAAGATCAATGCAAGAACCTCTGTTTGGACACGGGCATGGTTTGCAGTCATCTATGGTACCCGTCAATGCATTACCATAGTAACCACGGGCACAACGTTCACAGTAATCACCAGCAGTATTATGATGACATCTGCAACGTCCTTTTTATGAAAAGAATTAAATCTTCCTTAAAGTGGTTTCATTAAAGATTTGTTTTTTTAAAAAAAAGTGTTTTTGAAACCATAAACATAAATTGCCTTTAAGAACTGATGAACGATAAAAAACATGAAATCAAATGGTTCAAAATAAAAACTTATTCTAGATTTTTTGACTTACCAGTCAAATCATCACAAATATCAGCATGACCGTGACAATTACATGGAATACAACGGGCATAAGGATCATTGCCTGGAGGATCATGCCTGAATCCTGCAGCACACGATTCACAAAATTGGCCCAAATATCCATCTGAACACGTACACATCTCGATCCACGTGGCTTCGGGATGATAACCTCCTCGTCGTGTTGTTTTCAACTTCACATTATCAAGGAACCCAATGCCTATTCAAAGTAATGGTCATTTTTAAGGCTATACAACATAAAGCAAATCATTAAAGCGGTGGGATAGTGATTGTATGGGTCATGAAGCACTAACGAAGATTTATGCATGCACTACGATTTAAACATGATAGCACATTTTATTTTTCTTTATAAGAAGACCAAATATCATCACTACCTCACCCTCTTTAAGGCACATTTCTTAAAAAAACAAAATACCTCCAGGGGTGTAAGTCGCACGAATTTTGATGGCAGTCAGATTGGCTAGAAGACTAATGAAATCTCTAGCACTCAAACGAGGTCCCCAGCCATAATTGGAATGCTCATGAAGGCGGAATTTATAATCCTACAGCAAAAAACAAAGAAAAATTTTGCAAGCTTACTGAAACTGAAGTCTACTCATCTAGAATCTCTAAATTTTGGAATTGGCAGTCTACTTGATTTTCTATTGAAGGAAGTTGATTCCCTTGCCCAAATATCGGTTGTGAAATGGAAAGCCCAGCTCCTTCTAAGATAATATCTTCAACCGAGGCATGTGGCCCTGCTTGATTAATTCGGAATGTAAACGACAGGTACTGATTATAACTTCCTCGCTGATCTTCTAAATACTGTCCTGGAAAAACGTTTTATGGTTAACTATTTTACCTGCAGCAAGCAAACTAGTTTCCTGCTGTTAAAAATGATACACCTAAATCCAGTTATAATGTGTTGCTCGGGATCCAAATAGTCACATCGCGATATAAGTGGGGGTCGGTTATAAAATTTCCACCATTTTTCTGCATTTCATTTTTTTTAATTTACACGTGATGATTACAGTGCTACAGAATAACAAGACCACAAAAATCATGTTTTCATTGATGATAAATTAATTTTAATGCATAAATTATTTGATCGATACAAGAGTCATTTTTTTTTTCATTGTATTCATTTGTTCAACTCGAAGCTGCCATCTTGTGCACAGTCAGTTTGTTTAAAAAAATTGTGCATTGTTAACTGTTTCAACATTGTTTTTGTTGTTTTGTTTTTTTGGTTTTTTTTTTAACAATTTCAATTAATTGTTTCATTTGTAAGATAGAAAATCAATCTACCTGTTGCGTTTCGAGAAATGTAAGTCTGTAAGTGCTTCAGTAATCTTCGTTGGCAGTTCTGGTTCCTCGTCATTCTCTTCGTCATCAGTCACATTTAAATACATGTATTGTTTCATCTATAACGCTCTGAATTATTTTTGCATTGCCCATGTGGTCGTAGTGGGGCAGCTGTGGTCTCCATCTATCCAAGCCTCCAGAGTAACCCCATTATCGTTGTCAATGAACACTTTTAATACAGCAGTGACCATGGCGGCAGCTATGTTGTCTTTGATAACTCCTTCAAAATCATTTTTTCACTGTCCGCCAACATCATCAATGCAGCTTCGTGTATTAGATAGAACCGTATATGTGCAACCTGTAACATTTTTCCAACATTTGCTTGTGTAATTTGCCATCTTCTTGCAACTAAAAACCACATTTATAATTATGAAAACTGGGAGCCACATTTATAAGTGGGTTCGTGTTATTAAGGAGTGCATTATAACGGGGGTTGGTGTATTTACAAAAATAAAAATATCAAGCTTACTCGGTGCAACAAAGTAAACATTTTCATTGATATTAGCAGAGACAGCAATGTTCCTAACAAGTGCATTATATTGCATTTTGACAGAATTTCCTCGCCTGTCTCGGGCTGTCCAATGTTCAGCATCTAAATCAAAAAGATACAGCTAACTAGTTAAAACTTATCCAATTTGTAATGTAATACAAATATTTTAAGTAAACGGAAGAAATATATTAAATAGTTTTAATGGAATTTTTTCTATACAAATTATAATAGATAATATGATAATATAAATGTCCAATACCGTAGGAGATGGTTGAGTTGAAGAAATGCAGTTACCGTATGTTCTTGAAAAATTAAAATAGAGAAGGAGACAGAAGTTCTCGAAGAAATGAAGATCAGAAGGAATTGTCGAGTTGAGGTGTCTTGCAGAAAACGAACCGGAGATGTTGAAAATCTTGGAGAAGAACGTTGAGAAATTTTAAAGAATTATATACTTCTGAGATTTTTTGAAAAAGTGAAGTCCAACTAAATAAATAAAAGTTCAAAAATTCAATAACACTTTCCAGTCTATCCAATATTTTCAACATCTCCAGTTCCCTTTCTGCAATGTCTTCAACTTGACAATTCCTTCTGATCTTCATTTCTTCAAGAATCTCTTCTCTTCCCTTCTAGACTTTAATTCTTCAACAACATTATTGCATTTCTTCAACTCAAAAATCTCATAGAGCATTGGACTATTGTTGATTTATTTTATTTTATCATCTTTATTATAATTTGTACAGGAAAATCTCCACTACTTCACTAAAAATTATATGCTTTAGGAAAGAAATAAAGTAAAGGTGTGAAATTTTAAATTGTTTTAAACCTCGTGTGAAAGAACTTTCAACAAATACTTGGGAGTAACCAGAGGCACTTCGACATACAGAACTGTGACCATAGCAAAAGCATGGAGTGCATCCAAATTCATTTTCTTGATCCAAATTAAAAAATCCAGGCTTGCACCTAAAAAAATATACATATGTATCAAAATTCATAGGCAACTCTTTAAAGCTGAACTGGATTTTACAATAAAATTTTGTCTAATCTGGACCCTCTAAAATCTAAAAACCTTAGCTTTCTGGACAAAAAAAAATAAATAGGGTCCTGAGCAGATATAGAAGTTTGTTTCACCTCCCTATTGTGGAAGGTTATCTATACTGAAAATATTGTTTGGACCTGTGCAATTCCAGATTAGACAGATTTTACTGTATATTCCAAAAGATACCCAGGATGCTCAAGGAGTGATAATACTAATAAAGGTAACAGCTACGTCCAACAATATATTGATTATAAAAAATGTTTCATAGGCACACTACATATACAGGGTGAGGCATTTATCTTGAGACAATGAATATCTCGGAAACTAAGCATTGTACGAAAAAATGTCCAAAATCAAAAGTGAATTATTTCGCGGGGGAAATTTATTAGTTAAATAATTATCCCCCCCCCCCCTTTTGTGAGGGGGGCTGGGGGGAGGGGGTAATTTTGAAATCTTAAATAGGAACCCCTATTTTTAATGGCATATTCAGATTGTACACAAAATTCGAGAAATGTTTTATTCTTGGGTTTTTTTTCAATTATCCAACCGTTTAGGAGATAGAGACCCCCGAAAGTGTGGAACTTCTAAAGTTTTGCACCCAATTTTATTGATGTAGAGGAAATTCCCGAAATAATTGAATAACTTTAGAACAAAAGTGCCAGAGTCATAAAAGTTAGGACTATCTACAGGAGAGAGGTTTTCCTGACTGAATAAAAGTATTCCCCATGGTTCTAGTGGAAGTTATGAAAACTAACTATTGAGCTATGATAGATAAAGAGTAGGCCATGACAGCTTTCTTGATCATCATTTCCAACACAACCGCTCCATCAGTTTTGCAGCTGTAGCCATGTAGAGGCCACAAATTGAATCTTAGATCTGCCAAATATTAAAAAAAAAAAAAAAAACTTGGCGAATTGCTCTATGTATATGCAAAGTTTCATTATGATATGTTAAAACCAACTACAATAAATTCTTGAAACTGGGGCAAACATTTTTGTACACTCTGTATATAGCGCAAGTCAAAAGTCTGTTACTCTTCCCACCCCCATACAATTTCAAAACGACTGGAGATACAACCAATCCGGAAACTATAAATGGTATACGCATGAAAATGACAATTTAATCATATTAGCATAAAATTTCCAGCTTATTTCATAACTAACTAAAATGTATACGTATGTGCATTTAATGTGCTAGGAAATCGCTGAATATAAACTAACACAAATATTTTTGTAATCGATATATTATTGGACATAAGTATTCCCAACATTAGCTTTGGTTTGGAATTTTATTATCATTCCATGGTATGGGGTTTCCTTGTAAGTAGTTTGCACTGCATCACTCTAGCAAAAGTTAATGTTCCACATCTATACAAAAGATGGAAAACTGTCTGTATAATTTTGAGCATTTTATGAGATGATAATAGGAAATTCTCTATGCAAAAAAGGAGAAATCAGTAATGAAATATGTAATTTTCTATTTCATACACAGTTGGGGAAAATATTTTGCACTATGTCGATCATTGTGCAGCATGCTTTTCAAAGGCTTTATACAGGGTGTATCTGAACGGTCTGTACAAACTTAGAGCATGAGTTCCTTGTAGCCAGAGGAGCAATATATGTCCCTTGAACATAGGGTCACAAATGCTTTATTCTGGAGATACAACCGTGCGAAGAAACGTTGAATGCCAGATATGACACATTATCTGAACACAGTTAAACTGTGTGCCAGATATGAATCCCTTAAACTTTTTTTTGTGGGGCCACTTGAAAATCCTTGTTTATTCCACCCCCGTACCAGATGTTGATACTCTTCGCCAGCGGATCGCGGACAAATGCAATGTCATCCGTAATACACCTGGTATTTCCAACGGGTTCGCCAGTCAAAGCAACGACGTGTTCAGGCCTGCATGGAATCTAACGGAGGTCATTTCGAGCATTTCTGGACTGTTCTGTTATTGCATAAGCCGGAAATAAACTTAGTTTTCAATGCTGAATGGATTTGATGTGACAATTGCGCCAGCTATTGTAAGACGTCGCACGGTTGTATCTCCAGAAGGAAGCGTTTGTGATCCTATGTTCATGGGACATATTTTGCTTCTCTGGCTACACGGAACTCATGCTGTAAGTTTGTACAGACCGTTCAGATACACCCTGTATAAAGTCTGTTAATTTTAGATGAAATCGCAAGCAAATGTTAAAAAACCGATGATTAAAGCATGTCGTGATATTCTCCTTTGTGGGATGAAGTGTTTCAGAAATGTTAGAGAAATCATCCGTGAATACCAATCATAAAATAAATGTTCAAGAGCACATTAACAAATATTGACATTAGCTGTAATAGGAAAAGAAATAGCAATTTCTTTATAATCTAGAGCTAGACCAAAGAAGAAGAAATTACAGAAATTTGAAGTAAATGGTGAACTTGCATTTTATGTTCTGCTTCTATACATATTCACACTTGCCAGTAGGCAAAACATGACCATTTCAATGAGTGCAAACTTTTTGTTAGAAGAGAAAAATATAAATCATCCAGACCAATACCTATCGCATCGTTGTCCTTCAACATTTTCTTTACATTGACAAGTGCCGTTTATGGGATCACAGTGAGGACTATTGCTGTAGCTTCCAGCAACACTGCAACCACATTCTCTATTGTAAATTTCAAAATAAACAGAAATTATTCATCCACAACAAATAAATAAATAAATAAATAAATAAATAAATAAATAAATAAATAAGGCAACAACTTTCCAACTTCAAAACAATAAAAACTACATATTCATTGTTTTTAGAACAAAAAGAAACTGAAATAATTTGAAAACTGGGAAAAGAAAAAAAAACTCATTGGAATTTTCAATTTGACCTAATAATTATGGGTACCTGCATCCATGAGCACCAAAATCATAATGGTTGACTTCACATCGGTCACATTTATCACCAGTTATTCCCTGTTTACACTGACATCGACCATGGCTATTACACTGTTGAGTAATTGACCCTTAATACACAAATATATCTTACAATTTTCACTATTCTAGAAAATTAAACCAAGAAAGGATAATTTTTATTTATATTTCTCTACCTATTTCATTACAAAGACATGGTTCACAAATTCCATCAGATCGACGATAATAGTTTCTCCGACACCGTTCACAATTTGGGCCATCTGTATTGTCTGTACAATTCATACAATGCCCACCATGCCCCGTTTGTTCATATAATTGTCGATCAAAGTAACAGCGATTAGAACGACCATGACAATTGCAAGCTAAAAATAAAGAAAAAAATAAACAAAAAGTTATTAACATCAAAAATAATAACAAAAGTAATTGAGTAATTTATGAAATTTCCAAAACTTATTAAATTAGAGGACAGTTACTAAACAAAACCAAATGAATGATGCATGTGAAAAGCAAAAGGATGAGAATCAATATGGAGACAAATGAAGATGCATCAAACAAATTTTAAGACAGAAGTGAATGGATATTGTCTAGAGCAAGTGAATGATTTTGTGATTTGGGAAGCATGTTTGCAGAGAAGGTGGTCTTGATAGTGAGGTTTCAAGGGATATCGACACTTCGTTACAAGACAATTCACGACTGAGAATTTATAAAGAAATCGAATGATACATAGCCAATTGGGAATGAAAAATTAAAAATAAAAACCAAACAGAAAAAATATCAACAAAAGCATCTTATGATTCGTTGGGCTAGGAACATCCAATCTGCCACTGATAGTTAATTGATAGCTGACTGTATGATCTTCCATTGACAATTTCAGCAGACTCAAGAAAACTTAACCATTTAGTATCCTTCGAAGAATGAATAACTTCAAATAAATACAGATTATATGAATGACTCTCCTTTAATACGTGGTAAGCAAAACTGGAAACCCCAACATTCCTATCCCTAATGCAGGTAACATGTTTTTCCTTTCTATTTGAACACTGCTCCTCGAATGGCCTAGAACGAGAACTTATCGGTGTATGTGCAAAGATGGCTGTGTATGAAAGTGTTGCTACCAAAGTTAATACAGGGTAAAACTGGGTAATGCATAAGAAGTATAAACGTCTGGGTGTTGTGGGGATTAAATTTTAATTTTTTTTAAATAGATGGTAATGGTGTCATACAATAATGTAAAATATATTTGTGGAGAAATGTAATGAATATAATCTATAAGTCTGCTTTGAGATGGTTTGAGCATATGGAACAAACAAGTGATGAGCAGCAGACTAAACAGATGAACAAATTGAAAATTTATTTTTTTGGGAAAAATAATGGGGGGGGGGGGGACAAAAACGACTGAATGAAGATAGAAAACCTTTAAGATAAAGAAGAAGTAAAAATACAGTGTATTTGAAAGTGCCTCTGAATCATTGCTACTGCGATTCTATGTATGTCAATCATAATGGGCTGATCCCTTAAGAAGTGGGAATATACTGTGGATAAAGACATGATGCAAAAAACGAACCTCTTGTCCACAAATGTTTTAATGGGCGAATACGTATTTCGATCTCTTTGAGATCATTATTCAATGCAAAATAGGCGTATATATACACAAGTCTTCCAACCATTGCTGGAGCCAAAAACTGGCCTCTTTCATCTTTCTAGTGGATAGAGCTTTAAACATCCCCTTGTCTAAGGATAGATTTGACGCCGAAATCGCACACATCCAAAAAATAGCAGTCGTCAATGGCTACAGTTCTGAATTGGTTGAAGATTTGGTCAGGAGAAGAAGTTTTGTGAAATTAGTCAGGGATTCCACAAAACTTAGCAGCAACGAGGATGCCAAATTCAGATTGCCCATTTCCTATAATAGCGGACTCAACGTCAAATTACAGGCAATCTTTAAGGAAGAACAGCTATCCATCGCATACAGAAATCCGAATACTCTGAAGAACCTTCTCGGAAACCCTAAGGACAAAACTCCACCATTGTCGCAGGCGGGAATTTATGAGATAGGTTGCAGCCAGTGTCCCAAGACCTATCGAGGAGCCACGTGCCGCAACATAAAAACCAGGTTCAAGGAGCATATGGCCCACGCCAGGTTTGGTCGTCCTGAGAGATCCGCAGTAGCCAAGCACATGCTTGAAACAGGCCACGCCGTTTTGTTAAAGGATTGCCGTTTACTTAGGTCTGTAAGGAACAGGAAATCACTGGACGCATACGAGACTTTGGAGATCGGGAAAAAGGACCCCGGAATATTGCTGAACAATGACTCAGGTCCCCTCGGCGATTCTATTCTATTAAAGTTGCTTAAGATTTCTTAATTTTCTGGTTGTTTCCTTGTATTTTTTAATTTAGTTTTCTCACTGTTATATGTTGATAAATAGAAGTTTTTAGATTGTATAGTTTAGAATTTTTATTATGTATATTTGGATTTTGTTAACTTTTTTCTATTATATAACTTTTGCCAGTTGTTTGAATCTGTACTGTATACTTTGGTAATTTTGTTTTGTATAATTTTGGATTTTGTATAACTCTTGCCAATTGTATGGAATCTGTATCTCTCCTAGGTCCGCGCTTTTATTATTATTATTTTTTGTACGAGGTGTTGATTGACTCTCCCATTGGACGTTCGACGTGTTCGATGATTGGTCCTTTGGGAGGGAGTCAACAGCCCCTCTTTTTCTTATAAATAGCTTGCTTTGTATAAAAAAAAAAAAAAAAAAAAAAAAAAAAATTTCCCTATTTTGCATTGAATAATGATCTCAAAGAGATCGAAATACGTATTCGCCCATTAAAACATTTGTGGACAAGAGGTTCGTTTTTTGCATCATGATCCCTTAAGGTCGTTTATGTCTCCACTGAAAGCAGGAAAAATATAAATCATCGTTTGGTTTAGCTTGGTTTTACCATCTTTTGAGTTATAACATTTTACTTGGGTCAATCAAAACTGAATTACTGTAATGATTAGAAAGCTTTCTAAAACGATGCAGTTGCTCGAAATGACAGTTTGAAGAAACAACTGCAAGAACTGTATGCTGACCCTATGAATGAGAAATGTGGGTGAGAAAAACCAAAGAAAGTGTGTCAGAATCAAATAGAGGAATACCTTGAGGTTGCATGATTTTGAAAGCACATATGAATAAATGGACAATAGTGGAAGAAGCAAGAATTGTATGCTGAATGTCGAGAAAGAGACATGTACAGTAGAATCTTGATTTTTTGTCCCTCAGTTAACAGTTCAGCCAATTAACCATCATTTATAATTTTTTCCCATGTTATATATTTACAATTTTTCATGAAGAAAATATATAGTAAAGTGAAACTATGCCAGGTACCCCTTTTCCGTTAGCTACCCCTTCTCCGCCGCATGAGAGATGTCCTTGCCTCAATGTCACTACCTGTCCCTTTTGTAGTACAATATTCACCTTGTTCAAAATGTAAACATCTGATCTGGGTACAGCTTACTTCCAGCTATAGTTTGTAATGCATTGGCAAAATACTCGATGCTGTCACGAATCCACCAATAACATTACAAACAGTAGCCCAAAACCCGAAAACAGAAGTTGGCAGTACTCTCAGTTTTGGTTTCACTATGCCCTTGTGTATAATACTTATCTTATTAATTCTATTTATTTAAATAAAATGGATAATCCGTCATTTTCGAATAACCATCACCCCCTTTCCTTCCATTACAACAGAAAATCGAGGATCTACTGTAGTATCATTTAATTGGAGTGATTTAAAGCTAAATTTCTTTCAGTCTGTGCTGCTAAATTAAGGAGTGAAGTTGCTGTAGATGACATCATAGTGGAGAGAGAGAGAGAGAGAGAGAGAGAGAGAGAGAGAGAGAGAGAGAGAAGCAAAGGGATAATTTCAAATATCGGTAGCAATAATTGGCACTTATGAAACCTTCACTCATGTTTCTAATCAATGAAGATCTTTAATACATGTCTGTAAACTTTTAGTTTAAAACACACAGATGAATAATGAATTATCATCATCTATTTACATAGTTAACATCCAAGATTGTGCATGGTTAACTGCAAGCTTGTGATGACATAGTTCATGCAATCAAGATAGTACAATCCTAGCTTGTATACTTAAATAATTCGGGAATAAGGCATAGCATTAAGAAAACAATAACAGTTGCCTATCTTTACTATTATATAAAAGAGAGAGTGAAAAATGTACACTCACTCATTCATTCATCACAAAATCTCCAGAACTATGAAGCCTACAAATATGAAATTTGGCAAGTATATTTCTCTTGGCTTCTAGGTGCTCGCTAAGCAAGGATTTTATTTTTTCTGTCTTTCCTTTCCATTGTAGATTATTTTTAAAATTCAACTTACCTGGAACTGAATGGGATTTTTGCCAGCCATAAAAAATTGTGACATTTGCTTTGTTTAATGAAGAATATTGCGATTATTCCGTGAAGCAGCAATCATTATTAAATAATGACTGCAAGTCTGTCGCGCGAGAATACAGTGTATCTTTTATTTTCTATATACATAAATATGAAAAAGCTATACAGGGTGTCCAAAATGATCTTTACAACTTTGATCACGTATATTTCTGAAATGGGGATAGGTAGAAAGGTGTGGTTTGCGGAATAATGTTCACACACACATAAAATTTTTGTTTTTTTGTATTTGTTCTTGATCTTTAGGAAGGCTTTGGACAAAACATTTCCAGTCACTGTATTGACAAAGGAGGACCCATTTCCTGGCCTCCAAGCTCTCCAGACATAAACCCATTAGATTTTTTTTTGGGGGGGGGGGGGGCTTCGTGAAGGATACTGTCTACCTTAACCCAGTGCGGGACCTGCAGGAAATGCGAGCTCGCATCATAGCAGCAATTGCAAACGTTAATGAGGACATGCTAGGCCAGGCAAGGAGGAACTTGAATATCGCTTAGATATCCTGCACGTAACAAATGGTGCACACATTGAACTCTGTTAAACGGCTACTAAAACTTTAGGCGTGTCTGAACATTATGCCGCAAACCGCACCTTTCTACCTATCCCCCATTTCTGAGATATAAGTGATCAAGGTTGTAAAAATCATTTTGGAACACCCTGTATTCTTCTCCGAGCAATGCCGGGTACTTCAGCTAGAATGTTTGTATTTATATCAGATTTCAAAACATTTACATAGAAAGAAAGAAAAGTGGATTCAAATGAAGATAAATTTTGAATTATGGTAGATTTCGCTACAGAACAGAGTAAGTCCTCTTATACCCCGTTCAATCTACATAAATTGTTATGCTTTGCAATACATTTTGATAAAAGAACTGTATGTAACAGGGGGAATGTCCATTTCTACTTTATTATATCAGCTGAAAAAGAATACAAATATATTTCTGATGTAACATTTTAATATTCTGATTTATGCTCATGAAAAATGATTCCATATTTTTGTATAAAACAGACTTTGAAAGAAAATGTTCTTTAAATTATATACAGAAATTAAAATCTAAATGCTAAAGATTTAATGGATAAAATTGCTCTCTGCCAATCCAACTTATATGAATGATAACGTTACTTTCATCCTCTTTTATGACGCATATAGTTTAAAACAAGGACTTACATTGGTATCGGCTTTTGTAATGGCTCGGTGTATTGCCTCCAATTTCAATGGATAAAATTAAAAGTAGACTCAGCTTCCAAAATATCCAGATATTTAACCCCATTACTCAAAAATATGCTTCTCTTTTACAAAATTAAGAATGTTCTGGCAGAGAAGTTGAATCTGGATGGCAAAATACACCTACACACACACTCAGCAGTATCTGCAAAACCAATAGCAGGGAAGATACTTCTGCAATTTTTATTTTCTTTTTTTTTTGCCTAAAGAAAATTCATTATTATTTTTGAATTTTCCACAATCTTCTTTTGCATTCGAGTCACCCACCATAAGTACATTTATTTTATTCAACTCTAGCTTTACACAATTTTAAATGAAATTTTTGATTAAAAACTTTAGAATATTTTTGATATGGAATAAGATAAAGAAAAAACAAACAAACATGGTGCATATTCCCAAAAGTTTGTCCTTTTTTTTTTATTTCTGCCCTCTCCCTTCCCCAAAGACAAGGTCAAATACCACACCCACCTCACACCAACACTTATTCCTCCTAATACGGAAGGACAAAGGAAAGAAAGAAATAAATACAAATTGCAATCCAAGAGAGCTTTAGATTCAAATTTCCCCTTGTTCATTTAAATTTTGGAAGGTAAGCAGTAAGAATACTTAATCCAAGCAGTTGTCACCTGTTTATATAAGTAAAGCAACTGCAGATGTTCTCTTGTTAATTATGTATATCAAAAAAAAAAAAAAAAAAAAAAAAAATCCCCTTCCTCAAAGGCAAAAAGAAAGATTTGCCTGCTAATTTCATTAACAGTGCAAGATTGACAAAAGCAGATGGACTTCAATGTAAAGAATAAAAGCAAAGCTGTCCTCTGTTTTTCATTCATGTAGAAGGTTCCAGGAAGTGTTAGGATAAACTAAAGATGAACAACTCCATTCTTTCATACTTCTCAAAAAGGGTTTCCTGATATAAGTATGTACATTTTTATGTTTCTTTTCTTAAATCTGATATTGATGTTTTGTTTGTAAAGGAGATGGTTCTCTTACTTTTAAATTTTTATTCAAGTTTCTCTACAAAACAACATGCACCAGTAATCTCTAAGACAGAGCTTTAAAAAAAATTACATTAAAGAAAATAACAATAAAATCTGAACACAATATTAAATAATTATATTGACACAAAATAATGATCGGGTTTATCAAGATTTTATTAATGTTAGTAAATCTTTAATAAATTCAAAGTTTATACACCTTTCTTCTTTCTTTTAAGAGAGATTAATTTTTATGTACTAAATTTCAAATTGTACAGATTTTTTTTTTCCTATAATAAACTGAAAAGTCATTATAATATTTCAAAAAAAAAATCATCCTGTTTACTGCAGACTAATACAAACTTACACAGTAAATTCTATGTGTAGAAAAACTTACAAAGTTGTTTGGTCTTTGGGTTTTGTTGTCTTAATATAATGAATAGATATCTCATTTAATTCAAAATGTCATAGTATCCTTTTTATTATATATTTCCTGACAAAGGTAATTAAATCAAATAAAGCAGTAAGTGTAACCAAAATAATGTAATTAACGCTTCAATTCATTATTTGAGAATTTGCTCTCCACTTTTTAGGTGCAAGAGATACAGAAATGGAAATAGCATATTATTTATTTTAGAGTACCCTTTGTTATTATTTGTTCAAAATTTCTCGAATGAAATTGTTACAAATACTTTTGTTAATTGAATTTGTGCTCCATATATGCTCATAAAAATATTGGGCTCAGGTCTCATAATATTTGAGATCTCCTGCTTTGTTGAATTCAACTGCAGCTTTGCCAAAGCCCTTGAAAAAAAGGATTTGTGGATGCATTTAATTGCTTCCATTGAATGAATCCACTCCACATTGATCTGACAACGACCGTGTAATCAACCAGGACTGATATCCGAATACAGCAGAACTCTGATATTAGGAACTCTGTTAATATGAAAATTTGCTTAATACAAAATTTTTCCGTGTCTTGACCCCAAATGGCTATTTTTTCTTGTTAAATTCCCCAAATATTACAAAAGGATTTTATTTTCAAACTCTTCATAAAATCAACTTGAAAAACAAAATTTTACGTTTTTTCATCCCCCCCCCCCCCCTGATATTCCCTGCAAGAGCAACGGCATTTTGAACTTATGGCTGATCTGAAAACAAGGACCACGTTTAAGTCTCATGTTCATCAGCCAGCCCTGCTTCTTCCAAGAAATGAGCTATAATAGAGCAGTGCAGGGAAAAACCAAGATGGTAGAACTGACAAAAGTGATGACAAGATATGCTCTGTCTACAAACGACTTGAACGATGATGATTTTAATTTATATTTTAAAGTAAATGAGTTCATTAATTAAAAATTAATGAAACGACGTAAAAAGACGTCATTTGTTGGATTATTTTCATATGTCAACTGAAAAGACAATACCTCATATTAATTGTATAGAGAATAAATTAAATAGCAAAAAGAAAAAAAATAAATACTATTACAGTAATTTTTTTATGCTTGGTTACTACAAAACCCTGATATTACAAAAAAAAATTGTAACAGCAAGTTTCGTAACATCCAAGCTTTACTGTATTTAGCTTGAAGCTCAAGGCAATGCCGCAAACAATGAAGAATGGTTTGTTGAATGGCACAAACTAAGCAGAGGCCATTACACAATTAATAATGGTGCACCGTATTGATAAACAACCACTAGACCTATTGTTGATTTTTTGGTTGTTGGCTTTAGATGGACAGATTAGACGACAAGGGAATTTTGTATTCGACTGCAAAAGCCAATTATATTGAGAATTATTTTTAAACAGAGATGCTCTATGACCAACTCGTATAAAGTGCATTATTATAATTCTGCCTAAACACTGTGTAGCATATCAAAATTGAAATTGACAATTCAAATGCTAATGCAATCCCATGCATTCAAAGTGGCAAGTAGGCTTGATCTTTGACGTAGTCCCACAAGAAGAAACCACAGTGTGAAATCAGAAAATCTGGGAAGCCGTGCATTTTATTGCACTCACACATGCGTTATCCATTTATGCACTGCTCCTAACAGCCAAGTGTGGAACCAATGATGTATGAGACTATTCAAATAAAATCTTGTGACATCAGATATTCGCAAGTTCGATAGAAGTGGGTGACATCTGGTGGCAACGACAAAAACACAATGGCGGCCGAGAAAGGTATAATAATGCTTGCGTGGGTGAAGTGAAACTAACGCCAGATGACGGGTTAGGCATTAAAGGATGAATGACTAATACTGGTCTTCCGAAAAACATGAATCTACATCCATTTCCTAGGAACAGATTTTTAAGGAACGAATGGGAAGTGTGGCTGAAGATCGGAAAACATGTATCAAAAGCATATTAATTATGTAAATTTGCAGCTTGCATTTCCAAGATTCAATTATTATTTTCTATCCAGGTTTTGCCATTTTAGTTTTGAGTTGCACTAGCATCTCACAACCCACCTGTACTTTTTTGAATGGAATTTTGGTAGAAATTTTGCAGTTTAGATGTTCGTAGAATAATCAGATAAAATGAAGTTTTTAGAATAATCATGCTTGTTGATTTGAAGAGTCGAGTTGATTTATGCTTCGTAATCGTTATGTCATCAACTGTCGCTCGTGCATAGGCACTGTGGAACTGCAGCACCCCAGTTTCGTTTTAGATATTGATAATATTCAATTTTTTTCTTTAATACTTTCTTTATACATGTATAGTATATAATCCTTAAGCTTAATGTCAGTAGCTATTCCCTAGTTCATGAAAAAAATTACAAATTTCTGATGCAGCATCCCCAGAAACTTTAGTTACGAGCCACCATTGTCTGTCACCTTTCCACTCTTTTTCAATAGTCTGCTAACTCTCCATTATCTCCTGTTGTTGCTCATTTTATAAAGATTTTCAAGAAATGGTCAAGTTTTAATAACTATCAGTTCTAAGAAAAACCCAAACAACAGGAATTCTATGTAGTGTTAGAAATTCAATTTTGTTTTATAATTCTCAGAGATGGGATGGAACCTTCATTCTTAATGAACCTACTTATATTGCACACTTTGCCTTACGTGGTTGGTCATGAGATATATATTGTTGATCTGTGCATATTATTAGTGAATTGATACAACACAATGGGCCTATTGTTACACAAACTTTGCCTTGCACTGTTGGTCATGAGATACCTCTTATTTGTATGCTCTGCCATCATCATGAATATTGATTTATTATTGATAATTATTATCTTTTTGAAATCTGAGGTAGACAGTGACCTTCCTCTTGCTTTGAAGATCAAGTGTGCAAAATTTCATCAAGATCGGAATAAAACTGTACATTTGTATAAGAAACAAACCCACAAACACTCTTCTATACAGGGCGTTTCAAAAATACCTTTACAAACTATTAGGGGAGGTAGTATGGGTGATTCTAAGCAAAAAAATTGATAGGCACATTGGTTCGAATTTGAAAGCTAACTAAGGTAATGAACAGAAATAAAAATGCCGTCACCAAGATCAACATGTTAATAACTCAGTTTCTATAACATCTAGGATGATGAAATTTGGAGGAATAATAGGGTACATAAAACTTGTATATTGTTTTATGTACCTCTCCATCAGATGCAGATTTGGAAATACCGTAATTTATGGTAATAACAACCAGCGTAAATAACAACTAATAAAGTTTTACAAAATGCCTTTGTAGCTTAACTATCGCTACAGCGTACTAGTGATTTTCTTTTATTTAACCCTTTCTCTGCATAATTAAATTTCATTTTCATTCCTGAGAACATGGAATTATCCACTTTTAGCAGCACAAGAAGTTTTTTTTAAACACTGTGGGCTGAATCAGATTTCTGCAGGTAAAGGTAATGTAATTTTGTGTGGATATATCCGCTTTACATAGCAAAAAGTTTAAAGCATTAGCAACTGAAACTACAATGATTTTCCAACAACTGACACTGCACCACTCTGCATCAGTGTTGCATTCTGTGCTGATGAACTTCAAACAAAATTAGCATATAATATACATCACTCTACTTTAATTATACAATATATACAATGTACAATTCATTATACAGCCCATTAATTCACTTTTTATTTGAATTCCCCATTGCCAAAAACTAATAAGAAAGCGACTTCTGGTTTACTAAACAAAACTATTGCTGATGATAATTATGAAAATAAAGAAGAATGCTTGACTTTTTCATTCTAATTCCAAAATTCTGATTTTGAAGTTTCGAATAGGTTTTAGTTTATATATTATGGTATCGTCAATAATGTAAACCATTCTTAAAAATGCCAACATCTATTATTGATATTGCACTGATGAAGTTCAATTTTTATATATTTCATTAATTTTGCATGTATTCAAATTAAACCAATTATTTTATTTTTACACTTCTACCATAAAGGGAAGGGGAGAGGCTTAACTATCGTTGTGGCCAATTTTATGTTTCTTCCTTTAAATAATTATTTTTATTTTTCATCAATGCAACTTATCCAAGGCTGCGGTATTATTATTATTATTATTATAGTATTTTAAAAATGTGCATAATAGAGGTTAAAATTAATGTTTTCATTGTACAGACTGCGTTTCATTTTCTTTTTTTCTTTTCAAAATTAAAGGAGGCATACCTTGACATTCATGGACATCACTGCCAGTTGCTCTACCCCATGGTTTATCATTATAAAATGGAAGACATTTCTCACAATCCCTTCCATCAGTGTTATGTTCACAATGGCAAACCAAATTACCACCTCGTCTACTACACTCGCTGGCATGACCATTACATTTGCATCTGTTCAGAAAATAAATAGAAAAATGTATCAGCTAAGTGGTTTAATGATTAAATGTATCAAGTGCAAAGTAGTATTATTATTAAAAAATAAATAAATAAATAAATAAAACAAAAGATTTTTTACCTTCCTCCCACAGCAAAATCAGAAATAGCATAAAAATAAGATTTTAAAACTTTTGGATCACCAAACACTTCATCACCAAAGGTATTTAATCTATCGAGTGTTATACGTATATCAGTTGCAGTCACCCATTCCTTAAAAACAAACAAAAAAAAAAATTATTATTAATAATAATAATAATAATAATAATAATAATAATGTACGACATCTCACAAAAGAGTCACCCCCAACAGGCCGAAGCCCAAAAGCGGGGTTACTAAAACGAAGGTAATAAATAAGAAATATCAAGCCCAAATAATTGCACGATTAAAATAATCGGCAAGATTGAGCCTGAAGTCAGAAAAATCAAAAGGAAAAAAAAAAACAAAAAAAAAAAAAAACTTAACTATCTATATAAGAGGACATCAGAAAAAGAAACTTAACTATTTAGTAAAATAATAATAGTATAATAATAACACATTAGAACAAACATAATAAATAATAATAATTCTATAAAAAGCAGGATCATTAGGAAAAGAAAATTTCATTAAACATACTATTAAGCTAAAAATTTAAAAAATTCAATAAAGGAAATTTAAAATGTTTAATTAAAAGGATAAAAAATGTTGGGTTTAACACTGGACCGGTTATAATAATCGACAAGTTTCCACCCTACATCAATATATTTGTAATTTGATTTATAATGTTTCCATACAAGTTTGGCGCCAGATCTTTTTGAGCCAACGTTGTAGGCGATTCCTATTTTATTTAAAATTTCTTTACAGACTATTTTGCCACTGCTTAATTTTAAAAGTAAGCGTTGATAACTTCGATCTGCCAATTCAGGTAAAATAATACTAATGGGTTTAATACTTTTAAAAGAACTCAAAAATTTCTTCCAGCTATCAATTTTCTTCTGTAATCTAATGGTAGCATAATTCATAATAGTAAACAATAATAATAATAATAATAATAATAATAATAATAATAATAATATTTTTTTTTTATTTCAATTGTTTTTATTATTAATTTTTATTTCTTTTATTAAAATGGTCCACATTTTTTAATTAATTATAAATTATTACAACTCTTTCTCTTATCTTGCACAATGCTAAAATTAGTTTGAGAACTGAATCAATATTAAAGAATATTAAAATCTGTAATTTTACTTGAGCACCAATTAAATTGTATGCAATCTCTAGTAAGATCATCGTATATCACATTCATTATTATGTATTTTTTTCCCATAATCTAGTAAACTGTAGTCAAATACTGCTGGTTAATATCAGAAACTCATCATACATCTAAGAAAATTGCATAGTGCTTTTTTTTTTTTTTTTGAGGCCTCTTTGAGCGGCAAATGGTATGTTTAAACAAATTTACTTTACTGCAATAAATCACCCAATTATTTATTGAATTACAAACGCAATGTATGTATCTTAGATGTTAACAAAACATTATCATTTCATCAACATCCATACTTCAGAAACAACTTGGTTTTGTGTCAATTGGAAAATACCTAAGAGAATATATCAGGTCATTGCATATCAAATGTCGGATTGCAGGACATCTTTAATGGCCATCTAGAAAGGACACCTTCACACACGTGCTATTCGAAATAACCCCCGTTGCAATCCAAACATTGTTGCCAACGATTTGGCAGCTTCTCGAGCCCTCTCCTATAGAATCCATGGTCACGGAACTCGATAAACTCCCGGAATGCGTTTTCGGTGGCTGCTTGGGTTAGGAATGTTTTCCTCCAGAGAAAATTGTCCAGGCTCTGGAAAAAATGGTAGCTGGTAGGGGAGAGGTCCGGCGAGTACGGGGTGTGTGGAAGCACCTCGTAGCCCAGAGCTGTAACACCTGCACGGTCATTCGTGCAATGTGCGGACACGCGTTGTCGTGTAGCAGAAGGACGCCTTTGCAATGCACAAGTGCAGGTTGTTGCCGACACAGTTTTGTGTGCATACAATGCAGTTCACGACAGTAGGTCGCAGCGGTGATCGTCTCCCCCTTCTGCAGGAAGCTGTAATGCACTACACCACGGATGTTCCATCATCGTTAAGTTCATGTGGGATCCATTTGTCCTGCTTTTTCACCTTGCCGATGGTCCTAAAGTGTCTACTGACAGTCGACACTGATACAGCATGATCCCCTGCAAGGTCCCGAACAGTTTTTGACGGGCCCTCTTCCACAGATCGCTTCAGATCAGCGTCTGCCACGTGGCTCATTTGCCAGGTCCGTCACTCCCGCCCGGAATTTTCGGAACCAACGTTGGGCAGTACGTTCATTTATGGTGCCTACACCGAATACCTTATTGATGTTTCGAGAGGCATTGGATGCAGTAATGCATTATCACACGTAATTCGTATGAAGTCATGACTATCTTCGCTTGGGTTCAAATGCTATTAAATATCATCGCAGACATGCAAATTCCAGGCACTGGTCGCTCATAAGGTTATCTCTGGGAATGTACCACTTTGTTATGAGTACGTACTACTAAACGTGGAAACCGTGTTGAAGCGCGGAACCCATCACGAAATCCGACATTTGATATGCAACAACCTGATACATGATAGCATGAATGGATGAAGGAGATAATCTGCTTCATGGGAGTACTGAGAAGTACATTGTTATCTGCTACAAACAGTTCTTACAAATAACACCATGAATCCAACAGTTAAAGGAGCAACTATCCCAAACATTTTCCTCTCACTATAGTATCTCTTTAGAAAACTTTATCCTCGTGAGAGGACAATTTGAAAATTTCAAAAATGCAAACAAGTGTCGGTAATTTCTATAATGATTACAGTTTTCAACTTTATACTCAAGGGAGATATTGACAAAAATAGGTTTCTTTTTAAGGAAGAAGACTTTTGCCAGGACATAATTTTCCTGAATATTCTGTAAAAATACAATAAAAGTTTTGTGTATTCCCATGCCAACGGAGATGGTAAATGCAATGAAATGCATTTTTTAAAAGAATTTTCAACACTCCTATCATGCTACAATGTAAAAAATGCTCTAAGAACGTTCTAAACTGAAGGTAGTATAAATGTTACTATCTTTTGCTTTTTTTTTTGAAAAGTTTATACAGTGAGCAAAAAATTATTGGCACGATATAAAACTACAACGTAAACCATTTATTACACAAAGTACAAGCGACAGCCAGCCTGCATGAATTAACATCACATACCTTAGGATGTGCATTCTAACAATAACTAATATCTTTTGTTTAGTATAAATGACAATTAGAGAAAAAAAATTTAAAAGGAGAACACCACCCGATTTTGCGCAAAAAAATTGTTGGCACACTCAACACTTTGAGGAGAACGTTTTAACAAAACGAAACAAAAGAATTTTTAATGCACCATCTTAGTATTTTGTAGGTCCTCCTTTTTGTTTAATGATTTCTTTACAATGATTTTGCATGCTTGCAACTAGTTTTTCGCACACTTTAGGCTCAATAGCATCCCACGCATCTTGCAGCATCCGTTTCAGTTCATCCTTGTTCTTTGGACGTCTACTCGCAAGCTTCTATCTATCTCTTCCCAAAGATGCTCTATGGGATTCAAGTCTGGCTATTGTGCACACAAATCCAACACGATGATATCTTCGGACTTGAAGTGGCCTTTGACAACTGTAGCCGTGTGTTTTGGGTCATTATCTTGCTGGAACACAAAATTATTCGCAAGACCCACCTTTTCGGCAGAAGAGTGTAGATTTCCATGCAAAATGTCCAGGTATTGTTCTTTTGTCATGATGTTCTCGATAAATACAAGATTCCCAACACCTTTACTAGTCATACACCCCCACACCGTCACAGACCCTCCTCCATGTTTGATGGTTGGTCTGATGCAACTGGGATTGAGCACTTCATTTGTTTTCCTCCATAATTTTTTGGCCCCATCATGGCCAAATAAGTTAAATTTGCTTTCGTCAGACCATATTATGTGATCCCAAAAAATTTTCGGGCTATCTCGATATTTTTTGGCCCATGTCATTCTCTTCTTCATGTACAGTTTGTTTATCCATGGCTTCTTGCATGCAACTCTGCCATTGTAGCCAGCTTCGTGCAATCGATTTCGTACGGTTTGGGGTGTAACTGTGATATCCTCTTCATTTTGAAGTTCTCCCGCTACTTTTGCTGCACTGATAAACTCATCTTGTTTCACCTTCTTGACGATGACTTTATCCTGATAATGGGATGCCTTCCTTTTTCCGACCTCTTCCTGGCAAATTTTTCACTTGCCCTGTATTTTTGCATTTATCAACTATGTACCGTATAGTGGATTTTGAAATTCTCACTGCTTCTCCAATTTTTCCCAATGATAAGCCATTTTCGTGATGTTTTATTTACATTCTCGGATATCGGAAGACCACTCGCGTCTTTTCGGAGACATGGCAAATAAAATATAGCTTTTCTCAAAATTTAGATGATTTTCCTCTTTATTTAATAAATTTAATGGAAATAGGCAGGCGATCTCATTATATTTAGGTGTTGTGAAGGAAGAAGTGTTGAGTGTGACAACAATTTTTTTGCGCAAAATCAGGTGGTGTTCTCCTTTTAATTTTTTTTCTCTAATTGTCATTTATATTAAACAAAAGATATTAGTTATCATTAGAAAGCACATCCTAAGGTACGTGATGTTATTTTATGCAGGCTGGCTGTCGCTTGTACTTTGTGTAATAAATGGTTTAACTTGTAGTTTTACATTGTGCCAATAATTTTTTTGCTCACTGTATAATGTAAACTGTTTTAACATATTTAGGATATGGCTAAAAGTCAGACTGATCACAATCATATCACGTGATTCAGTCACAACCAATTCTTCTTAGAAATGTCATTTTTTAACTGCTGGCTCAATCTCCTGAATTAATTTCATTCCTTTCTTGTTCATAAATATATATATATCTCTCTCTCTATCTATCTTAGAAGTCTTTACTGCCAAAGATTTAAAATGTTTGAATTTGATTTCACTTGACCAGGCAAGACACTGGCCTTGGATTCCTATTGCAACAAGGATAACTGGTTACTTTTGCGATATGGTGACCATTTGTAATCACTCTTGATCAAGTGGTGAGAATATTTTTTAGACATACCCTTAGCAACATAAAATAATCCTTCTCAGTTAAGATACACTACTGGACAGAGAAAGCAATACCCTATAGGAGACACAGAAAGTTTATGAAATCTGTAAATAAGTTGAGATCTACAAATAAGGCACCTATACATAACAAAACAAGGATCTACAGACGAGAAACATCAGCCCAGCGCCGAATTTTTACTTTTCCTTAGTATAGGCCACTGACGTTCTGCCGCCCCCTACTTTTCTTTTACATTACATAAATATTTCATACAAATTTATTTTTGTTTTTGTTTTTTAATATTTTCTGGCACCAGCGCCTTCTGAAATACGCTGCCCCCTGAAATCTGCCGCCCTGGGCTGCGGCCTAATCAGCCCTGTGGCAAATCCAGCACTGAGAAACATGTGAACACCTTACTGAACATGACAGTTCGTTAAGTGGCGTAACCCCCTATGGCAGCAATTCGATGGTACATTGTGTCATATAGGTGCCATATGATGTCCCGAGATACATTTTGCCATTCTTCTTCCAAATGCATCTGGAGTTCAGAAAAGCTTGTCATCGGTCATGAGTGCCAACAAAGACACCTGCCCAATTGCCCCACATGTGCATTGTTGGCAACAGATCTGGTGACCTCACAGGCAAGGTAGGGTCTCACCATTACTTACAACCTGTTGAACAATAGCTGTGATATGTGAGCGAGCATTAACCTGCTCAAGTATACAATTTGGTATGCGTTAAAGAAATGGCAGAAAATGGGGATGAAGATTTTCACGGACATTATAGTAGGCTGTCACTGTACACAAAACAGGTTTTGGAGTCATAACCAATGGCTGCCCACACGGTAACTCCAGATGTCGGACTTCTATGGCTACATATACTTCTGCGACACCATATCCTAATGCGTCCATCATTGTAACCGACAGTGAACCTTGATGCATCTGAGAATGCAATGCACTGCCATTCCTACCTCCATGTTCTCTATATCACAGAAGATACGCTTGACAATGGATCGGTATCAATGGTAATCCGAGCAGAGGACATTGTGCCTATAGTCCATTTTCATTTAGATGTCTCCTGGTGGTCCTGTGGGATGCTGCCCTTGCTAGAAATGGTCAACACACTGCATGATCTGGTAGATGTTTGGATTGGATCCACTTTTTCCGAGGTGTTTGTCCTCACGGACTGTGGGCGACACGGACCTTGTCTCCTGGACGTGCGGCTTTCCATGCTGCCAAAGCCTTGGTTAGAATCATTTGTCAATTATTAGGATGTCCTATTTCTCCTTACAAAATGTTTTAAATGAAGGTGACTCACTCATGATTGATTATCTTTGAGCTGTTTTTACCCCTTTTCAACAAAAAGACTGTGGATCATTTTTCCAATGATTGAATTTTCCACGGTGCTCACTCCACAGTGAAGCAGACCATCCAGCCCACTATTCGGACCCTTTCAAATGGCTCCAAAAGGTCGAAGGCCAGGCATCCTGAGTGATCTTCCAGCAATTGTGATTTTTGATGTCTGTGCAGTGGCTTTTTAGGTGCATTTGTGTGACAAGTGGACACATGAACATTACGAGTTTTGGTTATGTCATTCAGACATCACCGTAGCCAACAAGAAAGACAGGCCCCGGCACGGAAAATTCACCTGATCATAATAGTCCGGCCAACAATTCAACCTTCATTGTTTCCAACAAACGAAAAAATATTGATTGTTAAAATCCAAGATGGAAACCATGAAGGTTACATTGTTACTCGGACTAGTATGGTCAGATGACTTTTCCGTGCCGGAGCCAATCTTTTTCGTTGGCTACGGACATCACTAACGTTACTTAAATGTGCCTTTGAATGCTACCTATTGGCAAAGTTGTTCCTGTGACATTTTTGGGGGCATTTCACTTTCTCTGTCCAGCATAGTAAATTGAACGTTTAACTTTATTTTTTAATTAAATTCTAAGTCGCTAAAAACTGTTTAAAGGGATTTACAGTTGATTTCCCTACAAAGTTTAAGAAAAACCAGAAAAATGAAGTAAGTTTTAAAACTCTTTTGAAAACTTTATACTTAGAATTAAGAAAATCAGTGTACTCTACTTGTAAAACTGAGCTTTCTTCAAATTTACTAGCACTAGGTCGTCCTTCTAATGTACTGAAGGCTACATTTCCACCTGTGAGAGGAGAAATATCACTATATTCTGTGGTACATAAAGGGCGTGTTTCATCTTCTACAGTCACAATGGCATCTTCAGGAAGACTGTAAGTATCTCGACAAGTGGCACTAAAAAAAGCAACAAAACGTATAAGTTGAAGGAAGAAGCCAATCTGAATAATCAATAAAATTAGAAAAAAAATGAAATATGATAACATTAAATGCTTAACCTTATTTAAAAGACAAAACCCATGCACTAGATAATCAAAAATTTATTAAGTTTTTTGCTTTTTTTTTTAACAAGACAAAGCAGATGCCACAAAATATTTTCAGACACTCCTATCAAAATATCAAAATTTTTGTGAACAGAAAAAAAGTTTGAAACCAGCTAGATAAGAGTACCCAGGGCATAGGTTAGGGACATGCTAGCTTAATACCATATAAACTATTTACCAACAACTTTGTTTTCATCCTGACAAGATTCAAATGGCTTTCAAAAATATTGACAGTCCATCTATTGTAAGAAGGTGGATGACTTTGTATTAGTGATAAACGTCATAATTCAAATTCACCCAATCTCGTTAGCCAATAGCCTCCAACTGCCAGTGCTCGTTTTTACAAGTAGTGATTTCAATCACAGTAGTGGTAATTCAAAGCGCATTAAACGTGTCTTCCAATCAAAACAGTACATAATATAATTTCCAGATAAAAAATGAAGCCGAATTAAATCAAAGCAAGAGTCAAAGCCTGCATGCATTAAAAGGGTTTTGATTAGGTTACCATGAATAAAAGGTGACCCTGAATAGAGGCTATGAGTTAATTCTCTCCCTTTATCCATGGGCAACATACTACGTCACCTGCCAAGATAAAATAGATGGACTGTCTATTAACTAGTTTTGTATGAAGCTAAATCAAAAATCCCTCCCCCCCCCCCAGATCTGTAAATAGATTAAATTATTATATGAAGGATAAAAAATTAGAGACTGGAACTGAGTTTTTCTATTTAATTAAAGCAAAAATAACCTAACTTTCAAATAGAAATAAAAAATCTACATTAATGAATCTAAATGTTCCTTTGATATTAATATTCTGCAGGCTGTTACCAGTATTTAATAAAATCATGCAAACATTCCAAGAAGGAATTTTAGCTCTGAAAAGCAATCGTCCTGACAAATGAATTGTTATATGACATGCCATTATCTTGGTGTTCTTAACGGTCACTGTTTTAGCATATGCAATCGACTTAAAGGGGTCCACGAGAAAGTTTGAAAAGTTGATACAGCCAAGCTAAGACCTTGATAATCATATTGTTGAAAATGGATTAATGTTTTGCAAATGGTGGACGGATAAATGTACCGACCAAGCATGCTTTCTTAGAAGTAGCTTTTAACTTTGGTTAAAATTATCAGAATTTTTGTGAAAAGTGTTGGGCTTTCAAAAAATACAAAGGTGCACCTGAAAATTACTAAAGCTGAAAATGATTCCAGCATACGATTTATGACATATAGCACCACATAGTGTTTCACTTTAACGCAAATAGTAGAGAAATATCTATTTTACTATAAAATAGCCCCAAAAGTAGTATTGTTTTTAATTTTTCCCATTTTTCTATG
>JAHWFO010095627.1:181643-218816 GCA_023313115.1 Rhysida immarginata | reverse complement strand
TGTACAGTCAACCGAAGGAAATGATCCGCATGAGTTTAATACTTAATATTACATTTCATGCTAATGTGTTGTTTTAATAGCTTTTTAATTATATTTATTTAAATTTAATAATCTTAACTCTAAATGTAATATTAAATTATTAAAAATAAATTAATATTGAAATAAATAATTATAATTATAAACTGGAGATGCTCTCCAAGCATAGGTAATGATTTTTCAATTGAAAAATTGAAGGAAAAATTCTGCGACCCGGATTCGAACAAGGAACCTCGACTATCATGACCGACGCCTCGATCTGCGGGCCAGGTTCCCGTCTCCCGTTGGGCTTTCAACCGTGACAACTTGGTTGTCTTTAAGACACCTTGAGACAGCTTGGCTGTCCGTGGTGTCTGCGATAGCCCAATTGGTAGCGGCGTCGGCCATGATAGTCGAGGTTCCTGGTTCGAATCCGGGTCGAGGAATTTTTCCTTTCATTTTTCAATTGAAAAATCATTAATATTGAAATGGTAAAACTTAAGAGTAAAATTCAAGCGTGGATTATTTCCCTTTGATGACTGTACCATAGACTATGATCCCACCCAGTTTTATTCTCAAGTGTTATTTCAGGGAGGATAATTCCCTAAAACAGGAGAATATTAGAGAATTATAATTGAAAGCCAACTGTGGATAATAACAATAACATAGAAGAAACTTCTTGTCCACATGTATTTATTTCCTGGTCTAGATGTACAATTCGGCCACCTATTTCTGCTGACTGATGGCCACGAGATGGCCGAACTGTATATCCAGACCAGGAAATACCAGTAAATATATGTGGACAAGAAGTTTTTTTCTATATTATTATTAGAGAATTATGCTGAAAGTAATCGCTTTTTATTTATTTATTTATTTATTTATTTATTTATTTATTTATTTAATATATTTTTTTTATTTTTTATTTAATATATATTAGTTATTGTATTCCAGATTTCTTTTGTCTTGTCTTTCTCTCCTACATCTGCACACTTTTGGCAAACTTTCATGATTTTCACCGAAATTCACCCAAATGGGTGGATTTACTGTTTCGTGGACACTTTTGGCAAACGTTCATTATTTTCACCAAAAGTCACCCAAATGGGTGGATTTACAGGTTGAGTGTTATTTTGTTAACAAGGCATTTAACAGAGGGGAGGGGGGGGGGGGGAAAGAGAGAGAGAGAGAGACAAAAAGAAAAGAAACCATGTCTTAACATAATGAGTACAACAATGAATTTCGCACATTTTATACATTGATTAAAATATAATATATAAGTGGAATAAATAAATGTTGACAGTCACATTAAGATTTAATATGAATATTAACAATTTAATTATTGATATAAAAGTAATATATCTTTGTTTGTTCTTAAATGGAATTTGCCATTTCTTTAGTGTTGTATTAATAAAATCCAATACGGCATTGTCCTGAATGTAAGAAGTTTCTTTCTCCTGAGAAATATGAGTTGTCAAAAATAGGGGTTGTCTTATAATCGCAATCTAGATTTGAAAAATTATTTGGTCTCCTACCTTCCCAATATTTATGTAAAGAGCAACAAAAAAATAAAAAAAACTGCCCGTCGCAAAGCTAAGCACAAGTGGTGAATATTTGTAACATTGCAGTTCAATATGATGCTTGTTCACTAGGATATCTGAATTTTGATAGGTCATCCTATACATGAGGCAATACAATACATTTTGTATTTCATATCCAATCACACGATTATGCCCTCCACTTCTAAGGATATGGGTGGTATGATACAGGGTGTTTCTAAAGAGAAGGCTGAAAATTACCGTAATTTTCGGGGTATATACGCCCTCGTCCATAATACGCACCCATGTTTGGAAAAATTCTCAGTGTATAATATGCAATTGTGTATATATGCAACCATATAGTGAATAAATCAAACAAATTAACTTCATATAACGATAAAATCAATTTAACTCCTGCAAATCCATCAAAATCAGAATCTAAGCAAAACAAGTGTAAAATTCCACTTGGTAGTTCTCAGTTTTCACCACTTTCTTCCTCTTCATCCTCGAGTTCCATAGAATCATCTACTAGCTAGATGATCCCTGGTTTCACAAAAGCATTCGTAATTGTATGCATCCTAACTCGTTGCCATGCAATGTGGACCCACTGGACAACGCCAGGCAATGTTGCACGATGCATACGGCTGGTAGCCGTGAACGTATTGGGATCGAATGGCAGCTTTAAACTCGTGGTTTATAGTTAGGTCCAGAGGTTGAAACTTTTTGGTCAAGCCGCCGGGAATAATGGGAAGATCGACATGAAGTCGTTTAAAAATACCTTTGGATGCCTCAGCTTTATGTGCCAGCATTGAATCTATGATCAGCAACACTGACGGTATGTTTCTACATCCCAAAATAGGCAAAAAGTTCCTTTTCAAATGTATTGAAATTGTAAGTTTTATAGGGGTTAAAATGCCTTTATAGTCTGTTAAAAATTCTTAATGCACTATCACACACAAAATTGAGAAACTTGTTAATATATTAAAATAAGATTTATTATTTATTTATTTATTTATTTATTTATTTATTTATTTATTATTATTATTATTATTATTATTATTATTATTATTTTTTTTTTTTTACATATACCAAACCTATCTAAATCTCTGGCCATTAAAATCAGATTCAGGTTTACATGAAAATTTCAAGCCTAAAGTCTCGGATTGAATAAGTTGTTTATCGTGCAAGACTAAATGTTTTTTAACACATTTCATTTTTAGCACATCTTATTTGTTGCTTTAGGATAATTTTTTTCCACAAAATCTTTTATTAATTATTATTTTTTTTTTTAAAGTTTCAAAAAATAGATCAAAAGTTAGAGCGTTCTGTGCTTTCTATATCAGGAAAATAATTCTAGATGCATTTCTCTATTCAGGCATTTTTTTTTTTTCCCCCAATTTCAGTCTTTACAGATATTGCCTCATAAATCATCATGTATTCTATCACTTTTTTTCACTAATTTCTAGCACATTTATTTTTTTAATTTGCTTACTACAGTATATAAATTTTATAAGCAGGGCAATAAATAGTTTAATTGAAAATTATAAAAAAAACCTTAACAGAGGCCTTTTTTTAATATTAAATGCTGATGTTTTATCATTCTCAGAGATTTAAAAAAAAAAATAAAAAAACTCCGCATTCAAAGGTCAAGAAAAGCACCCCCATCAAACAAGTTTATTTTTTAATTTTTAATCTGAAAAGCAAATTTTAGAGGATAGGAAGGAGAATAAAAAACTAGTTGCCTATCTATTAATTACATAAATGAGTAGAACCCCCCCCCCCCCAAAAAAATCTATTTGGTTATCAATTATAATAGAAAATGAGTCTGTTAGAATGTTTTTGCACGATATCAAAACTATTGAAAAGAAAACTGAATAAATTATTATATGTGGATTAAACATTCAAAGTTATCCTGCAGAAAGAAGAAAATACGTCACTTATGATCATCAAAACATGTTGTGCCTGATGAATTTTATCACAACCCAACATGTGTTGTATTTATTTTTAATTTAAAGTGGATGAATTCATCTCTCTCTCTCTATTTTTGTTACCTGTAGAATTGATAAGGAATCCATGGGCTATCTTCAGAGGTACGTTTATATATCCCAAAGCTTTCGGGACGTGAAGAATGGAATTTCAATCGTACGTAGGTGATGTCAAAAGATTTTCCTATTATTAAATGAAAAATGTTTATATTAAATTTCAAATCAATCCTCAGAAACCTTTCACCACTAATCCACTTGGTCACAATCACATATACAAATACTTATGAACTTTTATGAAATACTAACTTCCTTGTAAATAATGGCATTTTTACATAATGTTGGAGTACGGAAAAGTTCCCAGCTGATTATGTATACACGTGTTTTTAATTAGCAGAAACAAATTAAGCTTTAACAAAACATCTCTAGGATTCCATATATCCTTCTTTATGTAAATATCAATAAAAATATGTAAATATGTTAATTATCCACATTAGCTTTCATTATCTAATCCTTCTTTATGCCAATGACTTTCCCTTCCAGCCTTTTTTATGTTAATTTCATTTAGTCAATGTCATTTGGAATTGTTGGCTAAATATAGTAACAAGAAAATTTATAAAATTTAATTCCATATCTATTTATTTAAGTTCCAAGGGTGATTCTTTCGACAGTTCGTTGGAGAAAACTACTGCATCTCTAAACTTCATTTTGGTCTTTGATATATGCAATTGATGCTCACTGTATACAAATTTAATATCTAGGTGTGCATCAATGTTAAAAGAAGACATTACTGAAATTATATTATATTTTCGTAAGTTTTACATTTGTGAAGTTAACTCTATAAACTTTAATTTCAAAGTTGTATTTATTTAAAAGTGCCTAAATAAATAACACCAAAACTGGTAGAAATTGGGAACAACATTTTAAAGATGATGATTGTCTTAAAAACCATGCTTTTTCAAATAATTCATGGATATCAAATTGTAAAAGATTCAATCTTAACTTTGTATTTTTTTGTTTTTTTAAATCAAAATATACTTCTATCCTTTTTAATAAGTCATTGGGAGAGAAGTGAGGAGAGGAAAGAAAAAAAAGTCAAACACATTATGCATTTCATTGCATATGGTCCACAGCAGTAAAGACTTCTAAGTGGTAGCTACTAATAACAACCTCCTTTCCTTCTTCCCTCACTCACTCAAACCAAGGAAGGAAGGAAGAATGAATATTTGCTTGAGGATTCCTTTTAATGACTCCCAACTTATCAATTGAAGGTTGCCATTTTTAAACACTTTCAAATTTAGTTGGGTTTTTTTTTTTAATTTATTTTTTTATTCATTCCCCCCCATCCAAACACCCACACTCACAGGCACACACACACACATATACACCCGACACAATTAAGAGATTGTTGACCTGACCCAAGTTATTTCTACTCTATTTCATAGTAAACTTTGCTATGAATATTTTAGATGAAATCCATTATCAAAAAAATGCATTTTCTATTTTATACTTTAGCCATTTAAAAATTTTAATTGTCTCAAGAAATTAAAAATTATTTTTACATCCGAGATTTGTCACACTTCATCAAATACCTCGAGCATATGCTTCTCACTATGTTTATTTGAGATTAAAAAAAAAAAACAAAACAAAAAAAAAAACATTATGAATTTTTAAAAAAATAATCTTTGTCTGCATTTAATGCTCTATTTAAATTTACAAACTAATAAAGCATACATATATTTTCAATTCAAATAATATAAAATTATGCTCAATAAATGAAGCTTCGAGATAACAGTTTGATGACAAACGATTGCATTAAAACATTCTTCGTAGGGTCTATTGCAACAATTTCCCGTAGGACAGTTTATTTGATCGCAATGTGTAGTCTTTTCTTGAGCAAATTATTTATTACCGTGGAATGCTTATCTGAACCATAAGAGAACACGACTGGGTTAAAGATGACTCGGAATAAGATGATTAAAGCATTTTACTGGAGAAAATAAAAGCATTAAATCAATAAATCTGGTATTCGATTAGATTTTAAACTGGAAGAGCGGAATATATATTTTTCCCCTAGTAACTACATATTATTGTGTGTGGTTTAGTTAAGCAACATGTTTCAGTGTCACCCATTTAACACATTAAACTAGTTCACTTTCTCGTGCAAATCAAAATGCTTCAGACAGGAATCCAAGTTCATCACAACCTTGCAATTGCACGTTTACAATGGACAGAATCTTCTTAAAAAGGAATAATTTCCTCGACATCAGCTGAGAAATTTTTTGCATGGCCCTAGTTTTTTGTTGTTGTTTTTTTTTTGAAAAAATTTTCGAGAAACTTTTCACCCAGCTGCATTTTTGAAGTACATACTCCACAAAATTTAAAAACCAGGTAATATTAAAATTTCGTTCATTTTTTTCTCTAATAAGAAGGAATTTGATGAAAGATGGGCTTCTTCCCCAACAGAGTGGAGCGTGAAACTCAATTATAATGACTAAATGCTGCTCTTCCTATTTAGCATTGTTTGTGTCCGCTGAAAATTTTCAAGCAAACTTTATCCGAAAAAATTGTAACAAACATGATAATCATCAACAAATCTACAATTCAAGTGATGGAAGCTTTAACGTGGTGTTTAAAAGATAGATACTTCACAGAAAATTAAATAAAATTCAATAAAAAAAAAAACAGGAGAAGGGAGGGAGGGAGGGAGAGGGAAAGAGAAAGTGAAATTTGAACTTCTCTGCACAAGCCAAGTTAGTAAAAGCACTTGTGAAGATTTTTTTTTTATTCTGAAGATGAAGTTTCTCGTTAAAATGTTGCACTTGAATCGTTTGACGTTTTGTTTTTGTTTGTTTGTTTTTTCCATTTTCTCAACAATACTTCAACAAGATAGTGCACATGCATAAGGTCAAATAGATAATTAAAGGAAGGAAAAAAAAAAAAAAAGGAAGAAAAAAGAAAGCAGATGGCATCAACGGGGAATGAAGGCGGATTCCGATCAAGTCATGGAGAATGATGTTTTCGGTGCATTCATACAAGAAGCGGGAACGGGTGGTCATCGTTGATGTTACCCTGCCCGAATACTTTTTCCGTCTCCTCTGGTTGTGACCCCGTTTCGTTGCTGACGCCGCTCCCTTTCTCCCCACTCGTTTCGCTTTCTGTCACCGGACCACCCACCCACTCATTCACTCACCCGTTCTTATTTTTTTCCTTTTACTTACCAAGCGAGAGCGTTAAGTTGACTTGCTGGATTCTCTCGAGGAGGGTTTCGCTCTGCCACCAGGTGAGATTCTCGTTGTTGTTGAAGTCCGTCAGGTATTCGGGTCCGTGGCTGAGTTTGGGTTCCCGGGCGTCGCAAATGTCGCACGACTTCTGAGCCCCCGTGACGCCCGTTTGCACGCAAAATTCGGTGCGGGAGTTGCGCTGTCCGCACGTGTTGGTCGCCTCCACCGTGATGTTGAAGGCGGCGTTCACGAACTCGGGGATGCAACGCTGCGTTTGGCCCCGCTCGTCGTAGCACTTGCTGCCGCCACCGCCCCCGCCGTAAGCGGCACGCTCCACGCCGACTTGGCCGACGACCAGGCACACGCTGCACAGCCAATAAAATACGCTCCACGACGAAAAACTGGGCGCTAGAAAGCAAACATTCCACCTCAAAGTCCGTACCAGCCCTCGGTGGTTGACGCCTCTGCACTCTCTCGCCGCCATTGCTCACGAGAAATAAGAAACTCGAGCCCCGAAGAAAAGAGGAGGAGAAAATAAAAAAAAGACGAAGAAGAAGGGCGAGCTCGAAAGAGGGCGCTCAAAACGGGTGAACTACTTCCGCCCTCGCTCACACTTTGCCCTCAATTATTTCCACCAAATCTCGAAAAGCTAAACGCACGGACCCACTTTTCGCCTTTTCTATCGACAAAATTCATTTTCTGGTAGTTTCATATCGAAACCGTTCACTCGGTCTTGAGTAAAGACAACATCCAAAATGCAAAAGAGGCTAAAGCTTGTTAATATTCTTTTTTCTTTCCAGTCAAGCGTTAAATGATAACGAGGGAGTTTCGATTGCGTTTGTCTTTTTTTTTTTTTTTTTTTTTTTTTTTGTTAATACCATGACATTTAAAAATAATTTTTTTTCATCTCTTTTATTCGACATAATGGATGACAGGGAGGCGTGCTCATCTGAATTTCTAAAACGCTTTTCCAACACCGTAGACGCGGATGGCTTTCGTCTGAATAGATTATCGGAATAGCGCATCCACGAAAATCGATGGATTGGGTCGATTCGAGCGAAAGCCTCCTACGCATTCTAGAACAACGCTTCTAATTTCCCTTTTTTTCTCAAAAAATAAAATAAAATAAAAAAGAAAGATAGAAAAAAAAAAAAAAAAACAAAGTCCCTATCTACACAATGATTAAAAAAAAGAAAAGAAAAAAGCAAGCGGATGGAACGCGTGTACTTTAAAAACTTTTTTTGGTTTGTTTGTTTGGAGGCGTCCTCTTCGTCGAAAATGAATCCGACCGAGAAAGTTTCGGTTTCGGCGAAGGCAGCATGGCCAGACGCCAGAAGGACCGATAACATTGTGTGTTTGTCCATGCTCTTAGTCTCGTCAATGAGATGTGAAACTCTTCTCAAGCCTAGTACGAGCCTAGTAAGTTATTCGTCCAAGGTTCGAGCAGAGTTGGTGGGGCCAGTGCATTGGTAAAACGATCGACATAGTTTGGAAAGGCAACGCGAGTGAAGCGTCCCTTTTCAGCTTCTCCGGTCCGTCCGGACGCTCGAGATCAAACGGAAACGGTATTTCGAAGCCACCCTTCTCTTCTTTCGCCTTCTGTAGCAATTCGACAAAACAAAATCGAGAGCAGCCATCGCTCGAGGACATTGGGACATCTTTTGCTTCGGCTCGTTTCCAATAAAACAAGTGTCCTACTCACAACCAACGAGTGCATTCTTCCATTTTTCAAAGACCCTAGGAAGCGGTTCTCAACCTTTAGAGTTCCGCGACCCTTTTAATACAATTCCCCATGATGTGGCGACCCCGACTGTAATTTTTACCAATGGAAACAACTTGTACAATAACATGTTTTACATATTAGAATACAAACAAACAAACAAAAAAACCCTTATTTGCGATGGTTTTAGGCGACCCCTGGCAAATCGTTATTCGAGCCCCGACGGTTGAGAGCCGCTGCCCTAGGGAGATTTCCTATCCAGTTCTATAAAGTTTATAATTATTCCGCATACAATTCGACTACAAGATTAGGTTTCATTCACCATTTTGAGACGAATGTATTTTACCAACAACAGATTTTACTACCCCCCCCCCCCCCCGCACCATTCATCTGGTCTTGATTTTACTCTTCGAGGATAAAAATACATGGTTAGGTTAGGTTAGGTTAGGTTCTATTTTTATGCTCGAAGACGCCAGGAGCGGCGCTAGCTTCTTCGGCGTTCCTATGCAAACCTCTAAAATATGCGCCCTTTCAACCTTGGTTGGCGCCCCATCCTACAGTGCGACGCTTACATTACCTACATATCCTAATTATTAGGCTATGCTATTACTTACCGCTTCGCCCCGCCTCTGCCTGACACCATTCACCGGTTCAGGAGGCGAATAATTTTAGAAAAATAATCGATTTTCTTCTTTAAAAAAAATAAATAAATAAATAAATAAAAAAATACTCTGAATTCATCCGCTTTCATCAACTTAGCGATGATGCTTCCCAATTTTCCCAGATTGTTTTAAAGACGTCTACAATCACCACGTTAACTCGACACTTTGTTGTTACTCATTGCTTTATTCGACTCATTCTTGGGTGTGAAAATGTATGGGCCGTTAAGATAAATCGGAAAGTAAAATTTCTCACTGATAAAAAAAAACCCCACCCTCCTCATGGTGAAAGATGACTGTTCAGGTTAGTTTGATGATAGGTAGATAGGTATCCACAGTATAAAATGGTCGACGCCCACTTGTAAAGCCGAATGGGCGCCCCAAATAAATTGGACAATTTGACGCTTCCCGCCGGCCCTGATTATGGTTATGTTTATCCTTTTGAAGCGCCTTCAAGACTGTCTTTTGTTGACAATAGAAACAAAATAGACGAATCGAGGCCAAAGGAAATGCCAACGAGGCAGGGTGGGTGGGTGGGTGGGTGGGTGGAGGGTTCGAAACCGACTTCCTCTCTTCCCACTGAACTCGTCGACACATCTGGGACGTTTGTTTTTCGCCCTCTGCCCTCTCTCGACGCGAATCCGTTCTTTCGCGGGGTCGACTTTGTTGCCTTTGGAATGGAACGTGACAGACGAGCTGATTGCACGAAAGGAAGAGAAGGTAACGTGAAACGGAATCCGGGCACGGTTAAAGATGCCATGTCCGCGCGTGGGACAAGTTTGCGATCGTCTCCGAGATGCGTCAAAATGGACGAACATAGGGTCCCTTTATAATAAGGTCACTGAGCTCCGATAGCATAATAACCTGGCTACGACGTTCCTCGACTGATTGGACGTGTCGCATTGTCCGCGTAAATCGTCCATTTTTGCGCGAGGGTTGTGATCGAATTTGGTGTCACAGAACTTAGAGAGGCGATCGATGGAGTCATGGGAATTTAAATTAAAAAAAAAGGCGATGCCATTGCGACAAGACCATTGGAAGTCGTGAAGGACGCGTAGTATTTTCAAAGCATCTACCAATCCGTTCAGTATTGGGCCCCCATCATCAATGGTGTTGTCGCTTACAAGGGCGGGCGGGCGGGGGGAGAGCTAAACACTAAAGGCAGAGCCCCATGTGGAGGAGAGGAAAGGCGCCTTTTCTCCACCTTCTATTCGGTGTTTGGAGCTCAAGTTGAAGGAAAAAGGGCAAGTGCACGCGCTGGATTGCTTTTTGAGAACTCGGTGCAAGTGTGAAGCGAAGAAATTATGCGTGAAGGTCATGTTCTTCTTTAACTTTTTGAATGACGCCAGAGAGAGAGAGAGAAAAAAAAAATGGTTTCTCCAAACTAAGTTGTAATCGGATGTTTTTCAATTAAGCCACATCAACAAAGTGAAACGAAATACGGCATCGCTATTGAATGAATAATGAGGAGGAGGATCGATTCATTTTTTTTTTTAATTTTTTTATTTATTTCTTTCCATCTAATAACTCGAAATTTTTGATAATTCCACTAAATCAATGCACAGAAAAAGAAATGTCCTCGAAATGGATCGCTTTAGTCAAACCGAAATCCAATGAGTGGGCAACAAGACGAGGCAGTGAAAATTTTTGGCTTCGATCGGGATTCTGACTAAGGGAGAGGGGGGGGGGGAGGGGGTAAATAAGGGAGTTTCGTTCTCCATTAAGTAATGGCTACGTTTAATCAGGTTAATAAGGCTCTTCTTCTCCTCTCTCCCCCACCCCATTGCACTCCTTCAAACTTCCTTTTACAACCTAGTTCCCTTGCCAAGGTGAATTGCCTTGATCTCAACGAGAACGAGACCCCACTTTATTTCTCTGTTGGTTTGTTTTCTCTAAATAAATTGTCAACAACAACAACAACAACAACAACAACTTATGCCGATCACTATTGTCATTAATATGGAGGAAGCTTCCTCGACTGCAAAGTACTAATGAGATGAGACATTACAGCGTTGGAACAAGAAGCCATTTCAACCAAAACCCAGTGAGAAAAGTGGGTCTTAGTTCGGATTAACGAGGTCCTCGTGCAGGAGTTTCAATTTTCCTCCGCGACGATTGCCAAAACTTGTATGTCCCCGTGCAATACAAACAAAGAAAGATGTTCGCGTGCTTTTTCACGCCTCGACTGAACGAGAAGAAAACGAGTGGGTGGTTGTTTCCTCAGAGGTAGCAGAAGGTAAGCACCCATTAAACCGTTAAGGAAAAAAAAAAAAAAAGAAATTCGTCTCCTTCAATTTCGGAAGAGAATGAACGAACTCAAAATCCTTAATAAACCAACCAACCCATCAATCATCAATTTCAATTTTCCATGGAACCAGGGTCGAACAAAATGGGGGGAAAAAAAAAGAAAGGGGGGGGGGGTGGAATAGAGAGAGAAAATGACGAAACCCTCCCGAGAGATGGAGGAGGAGGTGGCCCGAAGTGGCGACCGCTTTTCTTCTTTTCGACGCCAGAGTGAGATCGTGTGTCCGATTCCGACGACGATGACGACGACCGTGTGTTTGCGACAGTCTTGTCAACCAGGATAGGAGCAGGTGGACTAGAACAGTTGAGGCAGGAAAGCACTGTGGCACGACCTCCTCCTCCTCCTCCTTCGGCTCTTTCACTCGCTTCGTTATCGTAGAAGGGTGCAAACGACAGCGACTACTCTTTAATTAAGCTAGTGTCAAAAAAATGATGTCGTGGATGTGGGACCGCTCTTTTTTGGTCTTGGCGACGATGATGGTGGTGGTCGCCGTCACGGTAACGACACGTGCGACTCCGATCTTGTCGGGCACGACGACGCCAGCGTGTTCGGCGACTCCTCCGTGCGAGTGTCGTGTGGTGCACTGGAGGACGTTCGTGGTGTGCACGCACGTCACAGACCCGTCCGCGGTGGGTCTGGCCGTCGGCGCGTCCGCCGAGCTGCCGTGGGTACGCATCGACAACAGCTCCATCGTCGAACTGGGTCCTCGGGCGTTCGGTCCCTTGCACGCGCAGAGCCTGCAGATCAACTCGAGCAACCTGACCGCGATCGCCGGCGATGCCTTCGTCGGTCTGGACGCGTTGCGCTTTCTCGCCCTGCAGGACAACCAGTTGCGGGCGGTGCCGTCGGCCGCGCTCAGGGCCCTGCGCCGCCTCGAAGTGCTCAGCCTGGCGGGCAACAAGATCGAGCGCATGGAGGCAGGCGCCCTCAGCTACCTGACCCACCTGCAATACCTGAGCCTCTCGGAGAACCGCATCAAGGAGATCCACCGCGAGGCCCTGCCGGACTCGCTCAAACAGCTCGCTCTCGGCAACAACCAGCTGTCACGCGTCGGCGGCATCCTCCACCGCATGCACCACCTCGAGTGGCTCATCATGTCGCACAACGAACTCACGGAGCTGAGCGCCGACGACTTCCACCACCTCACCAACCTGCGCCTCCTGCTCGTGCACCACAACCGGCTCGAGACGGCGGCCGGCGCCCTCGTCTCCTTGCCCCACCTGCAAACGGTGCACATGAAGCAGAACCGCATCCGCTCGCTCGACGACACCTTCGTCAACATGACCTCCCTGTACAAGGTGAGCGTCTGCTACAACAGGCTCACCCAGCTGTCGGGGGACACTTTCAATCACTGCCCCAACCTGCACGTCGTCGACCTGTCGCACAACCAGCTGCACACGATCCACGCTCACGCCTTCCGTGGAACCCATCTCGTCGCCGAGCTCAATCTCTCGCACAACAAGCTCACCAGCTTCCCGGCCGACGCTCTCGCCCACCTCCAACAAATCGTCTTCCTCGAACTATCCGACAACCGCATCGCCCACTTGGACGACATCAAAGGGGTAAGGAAAATATATATAACATATAATTCATAATAATAATACTAATACTAATTCCTAAAAGCGCGCGTTAGAAGGAACACATGAGCAGGGCTCTGGCATGCATACATTCATTCATTCACTTTTTTACTTTGATAATCAGGAGCAAAGCCTTTACAAAGTCTCTGGCCGGTACATTTAGCGTTTGAAAAGAAAGAAAGAAAGAAAGAAAGATTTTAAATAAGAAAACGACAGAGAAAGGGAGACATTGAGTTATTATTATTTTCTTATTCTTAGCTCCCTCGGCAAAAACAAACGCGTTTTGCGGAGCTTGTGAATCGCGCGCGCGTACCACAAAAATCCTCTTCCCATTGACTTTGGTTCCGCTCTAAACGAGCCAAGCCGATGCGAGGTGGGTGAACAAGGTTGAAGACAGAGACAAAGGGTTTTGAGTGACAACGAAATAAAAGTGAAAAAAAAACAAAACTCTTTTGTGCCTGGAAAAATGAGTCTTCCTTATGGCAAGTAAAACGGGTTCATTTTGCAGTGACGCAATAACGCTTTCCACTTGCGAGACCTTTTGGGTTAACGGGGAGTGAGCCAGCAGGGGACGAGCTAACAAACAACAAGAATCAAGTGGATCAAGGCTGATCGAACAGTAACAACAATCCCTGCTAGTATTATGTATAGATACTACATCTCCCCAATGCGGGGTTGTCTTTTGTCATCAGAAACAGAGGGCGTTGAGATGCTTTCGAGGATTCTATGACGAGGTCGCAGTCCCAATTTCGTTTCGACTACAGAAACAACTGAAGGGCATCGCTCACTCGACAGCACGAGGAGGGAGAGAAAATAGAATAAAATTAGAGCAAACGCCTTCATAGGAAACCATCGTGTCTTTTTTTCACCCCCGAAGAGAGACGCCAATTGTTCTTTCTCCGTTTCCAAAATCATTCAACGCGATTTCCTAATAAAACAGGTTGCTGCTACTACTACTACTACTACTACTACTACTACTACTACTGCTGCTGCTACCTTCGCCTATTCGACTGGTGCTGCTGTCGTTGACGTTTATTTTCCGAGGTCAGGGGTCACTTGTCGAAACCGACTGTGACACCGATTACTTGGCTCCTGAGGAGGGGGGAAATACCTTTAATAGGGGAGGGGAGGGGTGCTAGAGTTGCGTGGAAACATTTTTCAGATTCCTCTGCTTGTCCCCTTAATTGCTCTTTCTTGTTCACGGTGTCGTTACCTCCATCAGGAGAGCGACTCGAAGACGCCACAACCACCTCTCCCTACCACCAACAGCCCCCCCCCCCCACCCCCCACCCCACCCTTCCTCCAGCCGCGTACCCAACGCGACCACTTTCCGCCCGGACGGCGGGTTAGTTCCTCATTCATATTTTACTCTTTTCTTATATTGCAGGTGTACTTGAAGTCACTGAAATATCTCATGTTGGGTGGCAATCAGCTGACGAGCGTCTCGGGGACCCTCTTGACGCACGCGCCCGCCCTCGTCGAACTCAACCTCTCCTTCAACTCGCTCACGACGCTTGACTACTACGCCCTCAACTTCCGCAATCTGAAAAGGCTGCGAATCGAAGGTACGTCCACCCACCCACCCATCCACCCACTCTCTCTCTCTCTTTTCTCTTTTATAGTAAGGGTCTATCTCACCTTCGACATAAATCACTTTGCCCCAAGTGGACACAACGGGCAGTGTGGCATTTTTTAAAGCGCTTATCCTTGTTTAAGTTTTATTAAAGGACAAACGCATGAAAAAAAAATGCCAATCTGGCCACACTGACAACGGGTTCAAATTTACACACAACGTTGGGTCTGCTGTCTACCGCGAGGCAAATCGACCCATTTGTCCCCTCTCGACGACAGCAGCCCTCTTTCTCAAATTGAAAAAAAAAATAAAATAAAGAAAAAAGACGTCGTCCGACTAGGCCGTGCAACGCGCGCCAAAGTTCCGTGTCCACGTGCATTCTCTTAAAGAGAAATCATCTGTCGAGGAATTTTCTCAGTATTGCGTCTGTCGCAATGTCCCCAGGGGAATGCCGCTGTCGGTCCACATTCTTCGTGCGCAGTGACGTCCAAACAGTCCCTTGTCGGTTCCCCCCTTGCACTTTCTTTCCAGCGCTGTTCGCTCCTAAAGTCAAAGGTTACAATCCTCGGACTCGCCGTCGAAATGCTTGCAAGGGTTTCTTCCGAGAAAACGGGCTGCACCAAGAACACGCGGAGGACGTAGATCATTGCACTGGCAAAATAACCTTTTCCTTGCTCTTCCTTCATCTACCCTCGACTGGTCCATTTCATTCCAATTCAAAAGATTGTATTGTATCGATTAACGACGTGGGTCTTTTAATTAATGCACCCGACACACACACACACCACTCTCTCCTGTATGAGTCGACGACCCTCTTTAAACGCTTTTTACGCTCCATATCCATCGTCACGTCCGCGTGTCTCAAGGCATATTGTCTCTTTTTCAGGGAACCCGTTCATTTGCGACAGCCGGACGATCGAGGCTCTCATCGACTTGGACACCAACGGCACCAAACTGGATGAGAAGCCGCAGTGCACGAGCTTCCCAGATCACCCAAACGAAGTGGAGTAGGTGGACCTTCGTGAAATGGACACACTTCCCTTCCACCCCCCCCCCTTTCCGACCAACTCGTGTCAACTCGGACGAATGGAAAAAAATTAATTAAAGGAAAAAAATTATATAAATAAATAAATAAATAAATAAATAAAATCAAAAAAATCAAAACTATCCAGCGAGCTTCATCCATCTAAAAGAGACACGAAAGAGGTTTTGCTTTCATCGCACGTGACAAATGCGTGACTCCTCGACGGCTGATTCGTGTCCAAACCTTGGTTTGAACATACCCCTCCCTCCTTTTACCGTTGCCGTCGTGGCCCTCCCTACCTCTAGCGAACAAAAATCCAGCATAATTTCACGGGGATAAATAAACAAAGGAAAAAAAAAAACCATATATCTAACTTTTTAAGGGTTTCTTCTTCTTGAGCGACGTTGTTGTTGTTTGGTTTTTTTTATTTATTTTGCCCATGGAATAAGAAGTGTGTACCTGGCATTCAAAGCCGCTCCTTCTATAAAACTCCGTGTACCTGGCTAGCACCGCGCTTTTTCTGACACAGAAAAGCTTCCTCGTGAGCACATCCAACAAGAGCAAAGGCAAAAGCCACCGACCGACCGACCGACCGACCGAGCGACCGATACAAGCAAGGAAGAGAGCGCAATTCACTAAAACCTTTTCTCTGTATAAATAGCTTTTCTGTTTTTGTATGAAATACACCGTGTACTATAGACAATTTGAAATAAAGAAATAAAATCCATCATAAGAGCCATTCGAGTGAAACTGTCTTTTTCAATCAATCAATCTTTCTTTCTTTCTTTCTTTCTTTCTTCTTGCTCAATCGGTTCATCCTCCTAATCAGACATCTTAATAGGGAGCCATTAATGATCGACGATGGAATTTTAAGTGAAGCCAAAAAGGAACCTATCTCTCTCTCTCTCTCTCTTTATCATCATCTTCTTCTTCTTCTCCTCCCCCCCTTTTCCTTATCGATTGAATTCGATCCGTCGACAAATTTATCTGATTAAGAGGGAGGCCAACAACCACTTGACCCCAGCGGACACGGGTCGCGACACCGCCGACCAACCGATCGCCTCTCGTTGCACGGAACAGTTACGTAAAAGTCATCGGAGGGGAGCCTCTCGAAAGACAGTCGACGCCAATCGACCGTCCAACGCAACCGACCTTCATTCGAAAAATTAAACCCCACCTCCACCCAGCCACCCAGCCACCCACCCGTCCCCATCAGTCTTCTTCTTCTCTGCCCTTCGGTCGAGAGCTCCGTTTCCTGTCTCCTCCGATCAGTCAGTTAATATCGATCATCACTTGTGGAAAGAAAAAGGGTCGTGAGAAAAGGGGAAAAAAATCGCCTCCATCGACGCACCTTTGAGCCACTAAAACTCGATAACTTACCCCCCCCCCCCACCTCCTTCCATTTATTCCTCATTAGCAACATTTCGAATGAGAGTGGCCACTCGTAGAAAGAGGGGCGGAGAGGGGGATGTCTTCAAAAAAGGAAGTTCACTTGGTCAATGAATGTAACGAGGAAAAAAAATAAAAGGGGGCCACTTTTCTGATAAGAACTCGTCCATCCAATTTTGAATGAAATCAAAAGCTCTCTGGTGTTTCTTTTTTTTTTTTTTTTTTTTTTTAAACGGTATCAGCAGGATGGATGATGACTTTTTTTTTCCTTTCCCTTGAAACGACTGATAACATGGTCATAATCTCCAGAGTATTTATAAGAAAAGTCGGTCTGACTTGATTGGATGCACTTTTCTATTAAAAGTCGATAAAAACAAGTGAGTTAGCACAGTCGTTTAAAAAAAAAAAAAAGAATTTAATGAGTAACGAAAGCGTCTCCGACGATCAATTTTCACCAAAGACTGAGTGGCTTCTACCTTTACAAAATCCGAAACCACCATTGCTCTCTCGAGCGAGCTAGTTTCCATGCACGCGATGGTTTCAAATGCTTAGAACGACTGCTCTTGCGATCGTTATTGTGATCGTTGGTCCGACATAAAACCAATTTTACATTTGCACCAACCTCTTGGGATCATCCTTCCTCCTCGATATTCGAACGAACACCAAATGGTTAGCATTTAAAAAAAAAAAAAAAGTAGAACATCATTCCCAAAACTTCAACGAGAAGGAGTCCACTCTTTTCGTCTAAAGCAGTGGTTCCCAAACTTTTTCGACTCGCGAACCCACTAACTTATAATTCTAAGCTACCATACAATAAGCACTGGTCTAAAGCATCTACTAGCTGGGATCAGGTTCGAACAAAAAGAATCCTTTGAATCGAATAAAACGCAACCTTTATCGAAGCGTAAATACGGCCCAAAATGCAGTTCTTGTTCGATGCAGTTTTATGGATGAAAAGAGTGTCCAGTAAAGAATTAACGTACTTGGTGGCTCGACCCCCTCTTATCATTCATCTATATTGCTGCGTCCAGGAATAGCAATACAGACGCTACCTACCAAGTGTTATTCCTGGAACTTTTATCAATAAAAGAACAGAATCTACGGGATAAGGCCTAGCTACGTCATCGTCACAGCATTTTGACAAGTTTCACCTCTTCACTTCTAACGGAGTCGTTTGATATTTTAATCTCTGAAGTGGTAAGGAAGCAAAAGACCACCCGAATCATGCAAGTAACAAACAGATTTTAACATTTCTTTCATCATGCCAGCAAGATTCAATGTGTGCAACATCGACTATTATATAATGTACACGGCTAGTTCAAATGATGCGTTGGATGTCCAGTGCTTTGGGATCACAAGTGGTCCGATTGGGTGCTTTGGGATCACAATTATATATTATTGTGGTCCGATTGGGCTCCGGGCATTTGTCTCACATTGCTCATACTCTAATGTCAGTTAACCTTCACTTCACAGTCCTGTTGATTGGTCAGTGTTGGATTGGAGGTATTTCACAATTCTGTTGATTGGTCAGTGTAAATTCGGATAGCACTTAGAAAGTCTAAACAGGTGAAGGAAAGTCAGTCAAAACTTTTTTTGTAAAAAATCATTCCATCCATTCGGATCTGAACAGGACTCACCTTGGTAAGTGTGTTTGATGGTGCAGACGATGACCTGGTGGCTGGAATACTAAACAACCCGATGGAAATGAAGTGACATACAAAGTATAGAAAAACCGAGGCATATTCTTCATGTCAACTTCGAAGACATTGGTAAACGTTTCCTTCCCGGATTATTGGAAGATGTGATACCACCCATCCCCGCCCCCTCCCTCTCCCAATCGTCAATCTTATTATTTTTTATAATGTGGAAGACCTCTTTCAGTGTATTTCATGTGGAATTTATTCTGATAGGGTGAGCTTCGTGAAAGCACTGCTTACGTCCCACCTGAACAAATGTACACTAGGGAAGCCAACACATTTCATTCATTCATCACTCACCTTTACTTTCAAAAGTAATCTAGTCTGAGAGGCGTATGTCTATGTGGCTTAGGCAAACTATAAAATATCAGTTTCTTGTGAAGATGTTACATACTTTTCCTAGGCATTATACAGAATGACAAATGACATTTAAGCAAATTATATAAAGAGTCTTCATTCATTAATACGCATTGGAAAATAAAATAAAAAAAAATACGAAATGAAGCACAGGATATTCTTGATATCACAAGTGAAATTGAAGAATTGTTACATTAGGAAAGGCATTTAGAATTGTACTTAATTTTGTTCACACAAAAAGGCTTCATATTTTAGCGCTTTGGTCTTGCAGAAAAGGAAAAGCGCTAAAATCAAGTAGCGCAAAAAAGAATCTGGACCCCAAAATGAGCTGGCATTTTAATTTTATAATAAAACACACTTTTCATTGGAAAATTTAATATTTTTGCTTCATTATAAAGTAAAAACGTGGAGATTGTGTGATACAAAACATCTGATAAATTAGAGAAAATTATCAATAACATGTTGACATAACTGCTGGGAATTTATCTTTGAGGTCCTCGATAGTCAACAGGTTCATTTTTTCTTCAGATCGATTTAACCTTTTCTCTAAATCTTGTCCATTGGACGGCTCTTGCTCCAGAGTCATTGGGCTTTTTAATGATTGAAAACCCCTAGGGAAGGTGGGTGGGGTCGTAGGGTAGTGCGCAAGCTGATTGGAATCGACCAGTGAAGTTAAGCAACGCTTGGCGCGGTTAGCTACCTGATGGGTGGATAGATACTAGATTTTAAAAATGTTTCTGCTTTCTCGATTTTCTTATTTCTTTTGATAAAGTAACAATAAATAATAATTTTTCTGTGAAATTATTTTCTTTTTTTCTTCACTAAAATTAATACAAAATCAAATTAACTGATAGAACTCCGTGATGACGTCATATCAGTGTTTCACCTTCTAATACTATGTTTCAGCCCAGAGACAAATGAAAGAAAATGTTTCAGCTTAGCATTCTTCTTGAATTTCCATACTGGATTTGTCATTTTTAGTTGCATTAGAAGTTATTAATTAAAAAATAAAAAGCAAATAAAATATAATTAATAAAAAATAAAACATTTTAAATTAATAAATAAAATCCAAATAAAAAGCTGACGTTTCGGATAGAGACTATCAAAGCAAAAAGGATAATTCGCTAAAAACAAAGAAGAATGGACATATATACCGTGAGTTTCAAAAGTTACCGAACTGCCCCTTGTGTATGTAGGGAAAGCCTAACCTATGTTCGGCCAACCACTAAAATAAACCATGTGCTGAAATAAATTATATAAAATCAGTTTTACATAGTAGCAAAGTTTCTCAAATGTGTTTATATAACCCCGAAACGAAACTCCAATCTTCACAGTGGAAACACGCTGATTCACCGCCACCAAAAAAATTTCGAGTCACTCGACTCTGCTGAGAAAGTTATGGTGGCCATGTTTTGGGGGGGGGACAGCGAAGGGGTAATCCTCACGCATTGTGTTCCAAAGGGTACAACCGTTACAACTAATTCATACGCAAATGTTTTGAGAACAAAATTCCTTCCAAGATTGCACGAGAAACGAGCAAACAAGACTGGACGGGTGCTTTTTAATCGAGACAACGCCCCTGCTCATCGGGCACTCCTAACTCAACAGTTTCTTCAACATAACAACTTTGAGGTGGTTTCCCATGCTCCATACGCACCAGACCTCGCTCCTAGCGGTTTCTGGCTTTTTCCGATCGTGAAGGACATTCTCCGTGGCTGCCGTTGCTTCAGCGATCTGTTTTTCTTTTCTTTTTAAAATCTAATCTCCACTTCTGTATCAACATCAAGCCTTGCTCTTATCTTCTATTCCCTTAAATTAGATTACTTCCTACTTTGTTTAAATAAAATAAAGTTACCAGTGGGCAAAATATACCCCTAAAGATGAGTTCTCAGCAGCCAAGGAATCATGGTGCCGCCGTTGTGTTCGACTTCACGGTGATTACAGTAGTTACAACTTTCTGGGTTAAGTATTTTGTCAGAAAAAAATTTGGACACCTTAGAACTTGAACGCACCTCGTAATAATGTGCTACTTAATTGAGAATAAACCTACCTACATGTAAATGGACAATTTTTTAAACATAGAATCAAGCAAAAGCTCCTATTGTTTAATATTTTAGTATTAAAACAAATAACACTAACTAAATATATGATAGTGTTAACTACGGTCCAGGACGATTGGTCTAAAAGGAGACTAAAATGACTGAATGACTGAATGACTAAAATATTTCCACTGAAGACGAATTAAAAAAAAAAAAAAGGATCGCGCCATTGTTGATTGTAGGCTTTGGCTTAATTTTTCATTAAAATTTATTGTCATATTAACCAACACCATCTCTACTCAAAGCCTGAGCGCGAAAACGTCATACATTGTTACATCACCTACGGTAGGTGATTGTTAATCCTATTTCTGCCAATAATAAGCCCGAAATTGTCCCTACGGTAGGTGATGTTGGTTGGTTTAGTCGAAATTTTGGCGTCGACTCCGAAAGTCATTTCGCGCCTTTTACACAAGTTATATGTGTACGCAGCCCGGGACAAACACAAACATCCATGCCTACGGCGGGATTCGAACCCACGACCAGGTGGACTCGAGAACTAGAAAGTCTACGCCCTAGCCCTCTCGTAACAATGTATGAGCAGGCGATATTGTATGAACCCGGATGCACGACAATTATGGAAATGTGTAGTAGTAAGAAATAAATAAATAAATAAATAAATAAATAAATAAATAAATAATAGAATTGGTTAAAGTTTAAATTATAACATCAAAAAATTGTATGGCCCGGTAAATTAATATTAGAAAGGAAATTAAAAAAGCCCTTCCCTTTTCCAAAAAAGAAAAAAAACTTCAGTAAATTCAGATTAAAAAAAATAGATAAAAACCACGGTGTGGGAGGGGGGGGGTGCTCAAGAATAATTAAATCAGAAATATTTCATAAAAAATGCATTCAATAAAGTTTCGTTTATTTTCATTTATAGGTTTATTTTTTAAAAGAGCTAAACCCTCCTCTTATTTATCCAAGGATCACATTTACATCAAAGAGTGCTCTGAATACTTTTGTAAACTATTCACTATTTTGTATTTTATTTCCTTAAGTTAATTTTCTTGTTTTCAGTGGAAATTTTTCAGTCATTTTAGTCTCTTTTTCGACCAATCGTCATAGATCCGTTAACTAAATTTTATTACAATGAAACAATAAACCATTTAAATAGGTAAGAGCCTTAAGATCAATTGTAGTGTAATGTGAATTATTATTTATCAACTTTCCCGCCTCTTTCGGTGGTACCGAAGTCCCGATATTTGATAAAATAAATAAAACACTAGCAAATTCTACCCTCTAATTCTAAAAATAATAATAAATATCGAAAAAGTTATTTTCTTGTTTATTATTAATTAACTATCTATTTTTACTCGCATCATTCGTTTGAATCCAAATTTTATAAATATCTAGTTGGAGTTAAAGTTATCATATGAACTCTGCGGGGAGTGCCGATCTAAAATCTACAAGGAAGGGAAAAGGACATAAACTCCAACTCCCATCGGAGAAAATTCTATTCTAAAAGTTTCCTTCTGATTTGTTTATCATTTGCAGATCGTTTGTAAAAATTCCATCTCTCGATAGACTATCATCGGTTATCCAAACTATCGAAACTTGTCCATTCGATAGCAAATGCCTATCACTAAGCAAAAAAACTTCCTATGAATCTGGGTCCCAATTTGAACCGAAATAATAAAAATGCCGCCACCAAGATCAACAAGTTCTGCAACGCCTACGATAAGGAATTTTGGAGGAATACATAAAACTGTGTAGACCGTCAACATTTCATTATATTTCAAGTTGTTACGCATTCAAAATCATAACAGTGCTCACACGCGAGTACTAGTCAGCAGTCGATCTACACAGTTTTATGTACCCTCCCCCCCCCCCCTATTATTCCTCCAAAATTCCTTATCCTAAGTGTAAACATTAAATGCATAAGAAATTTAGATGAGCCGAAACTTGCACCAGCTGACGAAAAGGCTTAACGCTCTGAACTGGACTCCATCATTGATCTCAATGTCGAATGATAAGCAAAATGATAAGTGCCTGCTAATTTTGCTTATCAATGATGTGGGTGTTTTGTAGGAGAGAGTGGGGCCACCCTCCATTCTGTAGTTAGAGGAGGCCATTCAAATGTGCTGATCTCTTGAGGCCATTACCACGGATTTTTACCTCATCCGTGCCATGAATATCTCTAGCAGCAGTCAAGGGAATTTTTTCAACGTTACGTTCAGTTTGATTTTTGCAAGCTAAAGCGCTTTTCTAGTGTTTTGCATCTAATTTTCGACCATCAAAATCGTCGTGGCAAGTATACTTACTTCAACAAACAGTTATCAATTGAAAACAACCTTTTTCTAAGTGTATTTTAGTATAAAATGTTCGACTTATTGTGAAGTAGACTACAAGTTGAAACAGCATCGCAACCGTCATATTCTGTGAATGGGACCATCTCACAATAAAGTGGATTAACAAATGTCTTAAGAAGGCAGGCAGGCCTTCGAAGCAGTTGAAAATGTAACTTGCGTGCAGAAAAAAAGTTGCAGCAAGTTTTAACATTGCTCGAACAACTTTACGTGACAGAATATGACAAGCCCTATTGATATAAATACAAAGCTTGTTTTTAAAAACACTTCTTTTTTACAGCATTGGAATATTTTCATTAAACATTCCAAAGGTTCATGCTTAAAGGAGGTTTTACTAATGAGGTGTAAGATTGCCCAACGGCACTAGCGGAACTGCCCCACTACCTGGGAGGGAGTAATTTCGCCGTAGGGGTGGCCGTGGCCTGGTTGTCTCGTCGACTGGCTCGCTGATCGATGGAGTTAAGCAACTTCAGGCACGGCCAGCTGCTGGCTAGATGACAGCCAGTGCCTTGAGGACCACTGCTGGGTGGGACGGCTATTTGGGGCACAGCTGTTGGGGGACTTTAGTCTGACTCATTTGCTGAGTGTCCAGCAGCTGGTGATAGCCACTGGTTTGTTCGTCCGCCAGCAGCTCTTCCATCGTGAACTCCCCGTGCTTCGGAGGGCACGTTAAGCTGTCAGTCCCGGCTGCTACTGTCATCTCGTAGCAGTCGTTAGTTATTGGGATGGCGCAAAACTCCCTCGAAGGAGTAAGTGCCGCAGATTATCGTTCTGCGATAATCTACCTTCTGTACAAGATAAGATAATTCTTCATATGTTCTTCTATTCAATTTTCTTTTCTGTAGGTTTGTGTGTCCATCAAATCTTGTAAGCAATATTAAACCAACTTCCCGACAAGCTAGAGAGCTGAAACTTGATACACAAACACAGAACCGACGACAATGCTTGTTAAAGGAAACATTTTTTAAATCGGTTCACTGGTTCGTGTTCTAGGGCACCAATTCATTTCAGTCGTCAGAGGAACAATTGTTATACAATTGCTTAATTGTTTCGACCAAACAATTAGTTTTTCAAATTGTTGATGCCGGCTTGAAGAGATATAATAATAATAAAACATTATAAAAGCGGGGTTTTTGCTTGTTAATAACTGCCAAAGCAAAGGGAATTAGACATTTCTTTTAATATAGTTTTAAAGGCAATTCATGTAGCAACAAAATACAACACAAACATTTAAATTTTTATATTTCATTTAGCTGTCAGATCGGCATTCTTATGGTGGCACCATTACCCCATCCTCAGTTCAGGACGTTAAGCCTTTTCATCAGCTGGTGCAAGTTTCTGCTCATCTAGTTGTGTGAAAAAGAAAATTTATTATGAATTCATTATCCTAATGTTGCAGAACATGAGTTATTAACATGTTGAATCTTGGCGGCGGCATTTTTATTTCTGTTCATATCTCAGTTAGCGATCAAATTCGGACCCACGTTCAAAAAAAGTTTTTTTTGCTTAGAATCACCCATACTACCACCCCTCCAAAGTTGGACATCGAATTATACAACACCCTAACTATGTTGGGAGCGTTCTCAGAGAAGGGGATTGAATTGCAGAGGAATGACACATTTGCTTGATGTGACGGAGCACTCGCACGACTCTAATCCACACAATGTAAAGGCAATTAAGGTAAACAACAGCATCAAAATAACTGCTGCTTCAACCAGCAAGTCAAGGCCTCAAGAGATAATTGCAGATGCTGTATGTAGGGTGCCACTTGGGAGTTGTGCCATTGGACAACTCGGCAGTCTAAAGCGCAACATTCGACGGATACAAAAGGGTACATTGCCGAAGGATCCATCATCGCTGTGGGACCTTGAACGCATTAGCGGAAGACAACAGGCGCACGAGACTATAAAGTTCTTCTTACATACGATAATGGGACTCATTCCACGAGAGAATAATAGCATTCACAACAGAGTGCAACATTCAGGACGCTCCTCCGCATGGTATATGGATGGAACTTTTGCAGCAGTCCCCATATCCAACCATTTGGAAGGCCATTAAAAGTATACGCAAAGATCAAGAGTTTGGTAAAAACTTCTCTTGTCAAGAAATGTCGCGGAGTACCTCCACAGAAGTTAATTAAATATACCCCGAAGGAGCATCAGAAGTGACTTAAGACCCTGTGCTTAGACGTATGTACAAAAGAAGACGTTTGAATCTATTTGATGGGGTCCGAACTATGCTACTGCACGAACACGTGTCGTGTTGTGTGACTAGGAAAGAATACATTGAACATTAGTGTTATGATAAAGCTTTGGCAATGTCTAGTTCATTATATAAACACTCAATGTGGATTACTTTACAAAACAGTATTTTGAAACTTGGCAATTCATTTGTACAGGGTGACCCCCCCAAAAAAAGGGAATTTTTGAAATGTGTAGCAGCAGCCTCGAGCAGGTGGCAGCACTGTGGGACAGTGACCTTGAGCAAGTACACACTTTGCCTTTTAGTAACCATGGGTCAAAGGAAAGTAATTGCTTTTAACAGTGTGATCTCAAGATTCGGTAATGTTCCTTGGCCCCCTAGATCGCCAGATTTGCCAGTTTGTGATTTTTTCTTGTGGGGCTATCTCAAGAGTAAAGTGTACACGACTCGACCAAGAACTCTGGACGAGTTCAAACAGAATTCAGGATGAAATTCACTGTATCCCAGCTGAGATGTTGCAGGGGTCAGTGAGGAATCTCAACAGCGGATTTCAAGAATGCATTCGTACAGGAGGACGCCATAAAAAAATGATAAATTGCATTAATGTTTCCTAAATGGCAAGTATACAGGTTTCAATTACTATGAATAAAAATGTTTTTCTTCCATCACTCTTGGTTTTATTGAATTGTTAAAATGTTTGTTTTTTTGGGTCACCCTGTATATGAGAACCTTTACAGATCGTTCAAACATATAATCATGAACATCTGTTCTTGATATAATGTATGTCTGTACGTTTCAAATAGTGACATCGTTACTATTTTAAAAATGAAAATGCTTTTTAACATCTTCACTTCAGACAGGGTTCCATTATGTCTTTAATCAATGCTCCATCTACATGTCACAGTCAGTTTCATGTTTTTTCACACTTCAACTTTTACCCTGGTTTTACAATAACAAATTTAATTGAGGCTTTACAATACAACATGGTGCAAACTGAATTCGACACTAAATGTTTTGGCATTTGTTCTGGTCTTTCTCAAGTAAAAGCTTGAGAGGACTCTTGCACAATTCGTGGCAAGAGTATTGTGAAAGTATAACCACGTAAATCCTATTTATTGAGTAAGGTGGTGACCAATGTCAAAACAATTTCATTTGCACCACATTGTATTGTTAAAGCCTCCATTAAATTTGTTAAAACCACGATATAAAGACCAATTCATTACTTGCTTCACGATCCCAACATTAAAACAATCACGGAAGTACACAACTATTTCTTTTCTATACAATCGCCTTCCATTACTCTTCTTCTAAATCGAATCCTGCACAAAACTTGACACTACAGATGTTCACGTAACAAAACTGCTTGACGTAAAAAATAATTTTTATTTAATCAGGGAGTTTTAAATTATTTTCAATAACCCCAAATACAATTATTTAAAACACGTACGTTGTTGTTGTTGTTGTTGTTGTTGTTGCATTCTTCTTTAAAGGTATTTTTTTCTGCATTAGAAAACCAAAGAGGAAAAAGGAAAAAAATGTGGTTAATTAATTTTGCAGTGATCAGAACGAACAAGATTTTATTTTATGTCAGGGTACTTAACAGAATTTATCATCACATGAAGAATGTCAGCATTTTCATTACAATTTTTCATTAAGCCCAACAAACTTGCACCAACCCATCCTGGGTTAGACACGAAGCACATCTTCTATTCATTTTCTACTTCCTACTTAATTTCGTATTTTTCTTAGTCTTGGTTGATTATATGGAAAAAAATGTTTGTTTCCTCTCATCACGTAATAAAGCCAAACTACCAACTAACCCTTGTAGCGGGCAAACTTTCTACTATTACAAACAACGCTGCTCTTGGCCAATTCAGTTTGAGTTTACAGAATCTTTCCTAATTTTTTGTATATAAAAATAAATTACTACATTTATATAAAGAGAACAGCAAGTATGGTTTATTCTTAAACTTATTTCCACGGTTTTATGTGTAGTGCTGACGATGTCAAAGAGAATTTGAAATAAATTAATATTTTAAAAAAGTCACTTTTCAGAGATAAAAGCAAACAATCCCACAGAAGTTTCATTCATCTAAACAACGAAAACTTGCGAGGCATTCTTCCGTCTCGAGCAATCAATCCGTATTCGATGTCGCTAATTGTAGGTAATTTATGCAAATCTCCTAAAGCTGCTACGGCCGGTTTACTTCGAAGCATTCGCGAAGCCACACGCTGAATGTCTTCGGCAGTTATTTTACCTTAACGAGACAACAACAATAAATAAAGTGAAAAAAACTTCATAAAATAAAAGAGTTTCTGTCAACTATCGAGATATTTACTTATTTCGTCGATGAAATACTGAGGGGGTTTACGGTGACCTGTGGCTAACACCTGCCTAGCTATATCTTCAAATACTACGGGGCGAGATTCCAAATTCATTAAAAGCATGGACTGCAGCTGCGTTCTGGCTCTTTGCAGTTCACTCTAAAAATATTAGAAGCAAGAAAACTGCTTTTAATTAAATGTTTCTTTTCACATAAAAACAATATCACAAAGAATAAATTTAATTCATCCATAACTGTGTGCTAGTCATCGTTATGAAATGCCCTGCCTACACTTGACATTTGTTCATAACCCCCCTATTAAATGCGACATCTACAACAAACACACGTACATATCATTTTTTCTAAAAGCCCTGAAACCTCCTTTACGGATTTTGCTCTGTAAGTCACGCACTACAGGACTCACCATTTTCAAATAATGGAGTGTGCAACAATTTCTGTTGTCACTATGCTAAGCTCCTAGGAAGATTAAATGCATAAAATTAAATTAAAACAACGGTCTAGGTTTGCAAATAACTGTTTAAATCTGTACACCCTGCATTTTAATCTAGACACCCGCACGTCAATTGAGAATAATAAAATTACGGCAACAACAACTTTTATAAATTTCACAAAGTAAAGCTCATATGAGTTTTGCACTTAAGACTGCCTCTTTATTAAAACATATTTTCAAGTAAGCATCTGATGCTGCCGATGAGTAATAAACAGAAACAATCTTAAAAGTTAGAGTAATAAATAGAACAAATCATTAAGTTTATTCGACACAATCAAGTGCCAAAAGGTTAAAATAAACCACTGAGAATGGGGCAGGTCTTAATGAAGATAAATTTAAATAATTTGAAATATAATACAGGTGCAACACAGATTTTTCTGACAACCGATGGCCCAGCACCTCTTTTAATCCGGACAAAATCACGAGGGAACTTGATAATCCCGCTGCCGCCAGACTAGTTTTACTGGGCGGCCAACAGATGGCAGTGTGTGTAGTGCTCCATCTATTTGTTGGTTTACACTGCACGTGCTCGTGGAAGTCTCCCTTTGAGATTATATCTTATTTTGCTTATATTTAACCCTAGTTATGGTTTCACAGGCCAATTCAAGTGGCAGCCGTGGTGTTAAATGTAAACATTGGTCTAGATACATAGTAGGTGTATACGGGCTAATCCGGTAAGGCTCTGGAACCAAGGTTACCGGAAAATCGGTGTTGAACCTGTACATACAAAATTTTTTCAAGCAGTTTTGAGAAATATTATTCTACGAAGTTTTTAAGAGTTTCTATGGTATTTACAAGCTGAACCCGTGGGAAGGAAAAAAATGTTTATAACTGACGTTATCTCGTTTAAATAATGATTAACCAGTAATTAAAAATTACAGCTTTTCATTATTCATGTTCTTGATCTCAACATACCCAGATTTTTATTGGCACACAGGAATTAACGTTCAATAACTTCAATTGACATGGTAAAAGAAAAATATGAAAAACATTGAATGAACTAAAGAAAAATATTTCAATTTCAATATTTTATAACATAGGAACAACTTTGAGAGGGGAAATTCCTCACAAGAAGAGTAACAAAGTTTATGTCCAAAAAAATGGATAATTTCCATAGAAACAAATTTTTTAGAATTTATTGTAATCCAATACGTCCATCCAGAGCCTGTATGGCCTAAAGCCGACGATTGGGTCTCTGGATGGACCTGGATTAACGACTGCTGTATGATGGTCACAGCCGCCGAGGGGGGGGGGGGTGATCCCAAGTCGCTGATGAGTCGCCCATCCAGTGACTAGCCGTGCCTGATGTTGCTTAACTTCACTGAAACACAATTTTAATGAAAGCCCACCAGGCCACGGCCTTCCCCAGAAAGTTTGTCCCTGTTGTTTTAGTTTACCCTGTCTAGTCAACTTGATATAGCACAGAATGTCCAGAAAAAAGTCCCATTTTAGTTTACTATATCTTTCAGACAGGTGAGTGCAGAGTTGTGAAGAAGTCCTGTAGTTTCAAATGAATGGCACTGAGGTTTACCCATTTCTGAATGAAACCAACACGAGCCCCAACAATCGTGCCTCTTTCAAAATCTGAGAGATCAGCCATAATGGAGTTTCAACATCACATTATATTTAGCATCGGCACACTAACACTGCTACTAATAGACTGAAATATATATATTCTCGTCAGCTAGGTGACACGCTTCAAAACTAGAGGGCAGGACTATGGACAGGTTTCCCTAGAGCAATGTATTTATACATGGTGTAAATGGACGACGTTTCACAAATTTAAGGCTATGTAGAGGATGAAACTCTGAGCAAAAAAGTCTAGTCGCGTTTTTCGATCTGTGGCTCCGTTAAAAAGTTATAGCGCTTTAAAGTTCGGTATCAGTAAGGAATCTCAGTATCGGTATAGGCCAGGGTGATTCTAAAAGTTCGTGCCCAAATGAAAAGGCAGGTAGGGGATGAAATTCTGAGCAAAAAAGTCTAGCCGCATTTTTCAATCTGAGGCTCTGTTAAAAAGTTATAGCGCTTTAAAGTTTCGTGACGTCACTTCCAGAAATCTATCTTGGTACAGATGCTGAGCAATTTTTAACTTGGTGCTATAACTTTTTAACGGAGCCTCAGATCGAAAAAAGCGACTCGACTTTTTTGCTCAGAATTTCACCCTCTACCTGCCTCTTCATTTAGGCACGACCTTTTAGAATCACCCTGGCCGATACCGATATTCCTTACCGATACCGAACTTTAAAGCGCTATAACTTTTTAACGGAGCCACAGATCGAAAACCTGACTAGACTTTTTTTGCTCAGAGATTCATCCTCTACATATCCTTAAATTTGTGAAACGTCGTCCATTTACACCCTGTATAGGTGTTCATATTTGTCCAACCCCTGTATAACTTATTTGAAGATGCTTGTTTGAAAAAAGACAATTATGCAATTTGCATATAAATTCTTGGATTCACACTGCATTTAGTAAGTTTGAGATGCATCATTCAGTGTCCTTCAATGTGTGCAACTTTGGTTGCATGTCTCGCATCAACATATCAATATATTTTATTAGTTATAGTATGTTCAAAATACTTGTCAAAATTTAAAGGAAAAATTTTTTTCCATTTTTTCATCAATGGTCGGGTCACACCATTTTTGGCTATGAAAAGCGCATACAACCATGTGAATATAATAATGAATAATAGAGCTTTAAATCAAAAGGTACTGTAGCTGGAAAATAATGTCACCATTAAGAAAAATATCACTTTATAAAGAAAGAAGCAAATTGTAATCTTACTAGTTTTGTGCAATAACCTAAGATGAAGCTTTGCACTATCATGAACAACAAACAGTGTGTTTAACGGACAATCTAAGCAGCAAAATTGTCTTGACTGTGTTTAATATACAAAACTGCACCACGTGTTTTGTATACTTCCCCCCCCCCCCCCCCCGTCATAGAAACATAAGAATGTTGAATTTTCTACAAAGGACTGGATTTGGAAATGTTTATTATTAAAACTGAACAAGAGGATGACTTCTTACGTTATGGATAATTAAACTTTATTTTAGTAGCAAGATAGTCTTGAAACTTCTTACCTTTCCTACATTGCCAGCAGTATTCACAAACTCTTTAATAATAACTTCAACAACGTCCTTCAGCTGAAAAATGCAATAAATTATTCAATAAGAGTTCTCTTTTACATATATGCACATCTTCCACTCATCTAATTAACATCGTACCTGTGACGGATTAGCACTAGCATGAATACAAAATATACCGCTGTCGTTATACGCGTGATTGTATGCTGTGGCATTGTACATCCAGTGATACCTTACAAAAATAAACAACAAACAAAGGTTCTTTCCATTGATGCTATCGTTTTGAAGATGAATTTAAAAAATTTTTTCCGGAAGAGTGTTGCAATCAATTTACCTGTTTAAAACATTAGTATACAGGCGAGTATACATGCCCTTCCCAGGTCCACCTGCAGAAAACGATCCGCCGCCTCCCATCAACATATTCAACACGCAGAAAGCTATAAAGTCGGGATCTTGATGGGAAGAACTTTCCAATCCTAACACGAAGTGAGCAAGTTCAGGAATCGGTGTTGGGCCTAAACTGATATTGGATAAATCCTTTTCTATCTAAATGCAGAGAACAATAGTGATGCTATAACTGCAATAAACTTTATCCTAATATAAGTTATACATTAAATCAATTTTAAATGTTAGATCGTTACCTGAATATTTCCACCTGTGTACTGGGAGATGGAAGAATCTACTGAAACATTTGCAGGATTAATTAAACTGGAATCCATTTCCCATATTGCTTTTTTTTTAACAAAATATCTGGAAAATAAATGTTCAATTTCATTTGTATAAATAATAGATAACCGCCCACCACTTTTCCACAGTAAATCCAATGGGGTCATCTCTATTTTACCTTATTTCATTAGTATAAAGCCTTGGATTATAAAGAAGGCGATTCAAATAGAAAAGCTCAACCATAAGGACTTTGGGGTTGCAATTGTTTCACATTTTTGTTACTTTCACCATGGACAGTTTGATTTTTTGTTTTAAGTCACATGGAAGCAAAATGGAGCCAGAAACTGTGGACACAACTTGACAAGAACAACAGGAAACCACTAATCCACATAAGATGTTTACTAGTGGTTTCCTGTTGTTCTTGTTTAAGTCACATTTGTAAGCAAGATATCACCCATACCAAGTAATATATCTACAATCTCCGATGACTTTTCTTTTTACAGTACAAACGACCCAGTCCAATAAGTAGTTGGAATTCATAAACTGAAAAATCATGCTAATTTGAGGCATGCCACAGCAAAGACACCCCTCATTGTTCTTCTTGGTCATCTAATTGCAGTGATGAAACTGTTTTCACTGGCTCCTTTTCCACAGGATCAAATATGTAAGGTTCCAAACCAAATTTTTTTGACATTTTCTAGTAAATAAGCCCTTACAAACAGCCAAAAGTCAATGCATTTACTATGCAAAAACACTGAATGATCAGGCTTTTGGAAACTGCAACATCACGGACGCGCACACGCAAAGGAAATTGTACAGGCGTGATAGAAAGTAGTCCCACATTTTTCTTCATTGTTCAGCCTTTTGGTTACAATTTAATGTGAAATATCATAGTTTTATTTTGTATTTATAACGATTACATACGTTTTACCCCCCCCCCCCGTTTGGTTTAGAGTGGACTGTCCCTTTAAGGTCTCTTACCCACTGTCGACTGTTGCCAGCAACCTCGAGGCATCGTTTACACACGTGGCTGCAGCAACCCACCAGTTGCCCGAGGTCAGAAAGTCAAGAGCAACACATTCAGCAACTGGGAAGTTGCGCAATCACTGGGGTGGCTGTTTTTACTGACCTCTACAGCAACCACATTCCCAACCGTATTCTTTGTACGAGGTGTATTCAATAAGTTTCAGGTTGCAGGCTTGTAAATACAGGATCTTAGCGAATTTTATGGAAGATACACAGTGAATATGTTATATACGTGCATATACCGCTAGAGAACTTAAGTGTTGCACCTGGGGGCGTGAAGAGAAATTACGCGCAGGAACACACAATCCATTATCACTGCAGAGGTAGATGTGAGTGTTGGAACTGTTCACACCATTGTCACGGAAACATTACAGTACTGCAAAGTGTGCGCCCCATCATTTGGAACCAGCATAATAAACCTTACGAACAGCCATTTCATTGGACTTTTTGCAGTGCTTTTGTGATGAGGAGTTTTTGTTGCAAGGGACGAGAGCTGGTGCCACCATTATGAACCTGAATCCAAGAGCCAAAGTCTGCAATGGAAACATCCAGGATCGCCACCACCACCACCTAAAAAAATCCAAGTCAATCCACAGTAGCGATGCAGATTTCACATGGACGGGGGAAGTGCAAGAGGCAGTTTGGAATCTGTTCAAACAACAATTCAAGACCTTCTATGAGAAGGGTATTTCACATCCGATTTAACATGGTCAAAATTTTTGAAATAGACATTTGCTCAGTCTCCACTGCGTTCAGCCTGTTACTTATTGAATACACTTCATATTTATCTATGAAATAAACAATCACAGCCGACCTGAGGATGATGCAAAAGGCGTGGCTTGACAAGGCCCCTTGTTCTGAAATCCACGCATCTCGATTTTCCACGACGCAAATATTTATGAAAATAAGCTCCGCAAAAACATTATGCACCAGACTCAAAATAGCATTTTGCATGAAGCTTTGCTTTTTCTGGACCTTGTCATCATCTCCCTTGCCTCATTTCATTTTAATTTATTTTTGCAAGTCCTCGAAAAAAATTTGTAACATACTTTTATTTTCACGTTCTTATAATAGGGGGTGCAACCAATATTTCTTTTTTTTTTTCCTTCCTTTTTTGCTTTTATTTTTATAATAATATAGCTACTGCAACATTCACCTTGAGAGGTAGCCGGCGCAATGTCGAACATCGATATGAAGTTGAGAATGAACGAGAGCAATACGAATGGTGGTGGCGGTTTGTTTACCCATTTGGTCTCCCGTCTTTGGGTTCTATTGTTCCTGAACGTTTGCAACCATCGTTGCCGGCAACTAGTCACAGTACTCAAGAGGCCTAAATCTTCATAAAAATAGTATCTTGAACTTCCTCGATTTAGAAATTTCAGAAAACACGAGCATTATGGGTCGAGTGACTGCAAAAAGAAAGAGTATGTTTTTGGGAAAGCATTTGGCAAAAGTGACCGAGTCTGTAGCCCACGAAGAATTGGATTCTCCAAAAAATCTTGTATCAAAAACGTCGATCTTTAATAGCTTCAAATCTTTCCACGCTCTTTTTCTAATTTGAAAGGGAGAGGAAACTGGTCTGACATTTGAATCAGTGCCCTATTTATTTGTCATGTGTAATCTACTTATTTAGACATTATCAACAATAACTCTTACTTTTCAGTGGCTTCTAAGAGGGCATCATGGTCAATTCCAACACCAGCCAATACCATCCTCTGCGGTGTGTGATAATTTTTCAAATATGTAAACAGGGTTTGCTGATTGATCTTGGAAATATTCTCTGCTGTACAAAATTTTGGAAGTCCTAATGTGTTATTATTATATGCAGCCTAGTTAGAGATGAAGAAGAAAAAACAAAATATATATATATATATAAAGAGCTTCATTTACTGCTTTACAAAGCTAAGGACAAGGTTTAACATTCTAGACAAGGCTTACTGCATGGATCATTTCTGTCAGTAGTGGTTCCTGCTCTGGTTTAATGGCAATATCTTCCAACTCAAATCCTATCATCGTTTGAACCTCACTCATCTAAATCCACGTTTGCAAAAGGGAAAGATCATTAAGAAGTCAATTAAAAAGACATTCAATTGCTGGATAAAGAAACTAATTTACTTCTTCTGCTGTAAACTTGGGCCGTAGCACAACTTCAGACAAAAGTTTTACTACTACATCTAAACCTTTGCTGTTCACCGATGTTGCATAGATCAGAGTATCCCTAAAATAAAACAAAACTTTCAATTCTTCTTTTCTTTTCCAAAATAAATTCTGCTTGGCTTCCAACGAGATTAACAACAAACAAAAGACAAACCTTGAAGACTGACAATCACAAATTCCTCCATACTTCTCCAAGTCGGCCATAATGGCTTCTCTGCTGTTGTATTCAATTGTAGACTAACATGGAAGAAAATAACATTGCATTACATGAAAACATTTCTAACTTTAAATACTCAAAGAGAAGATAAAGAAACTCTTCAAACACAAAATTACAAAGTAGAAAAAGGAAGGAAAAATGACCCTTTCAAAGGCACCAAGAGTCCAGGTCACGGAATTTTTCCTTCCCTTTTACACTTTCTAATTAAGATGTTTGTAGAGTTTCTTCAGCTTAATCTCTATCTTCTCTTTGAATTGAATTTCATCAATTTCTTTGATGGTTTAAGGATAAGGAGGATTCCTGATTTCCAAACTGAATTGCTCTGTAGTCGAACTGATTTGTGGCTTCATAAAGTCCTCATATTCTAATGGTTTTCAGTTCATAATCCATGGTAGCTCAATTGGTAAGGGCGGTGCCATCTACAGGCATGGCTCTTGGTTCGAGTCACATAATTTTCCTTCCCTTTTTTATCTGTAATTACGTTTCCATTTTTATAACCTACTAGCAGACCCTGTGTGAAAATATTTTCACACAAAAAAGGCCTATTATTAAGGACTGGATATTATGCAGAACAAGTTTCATATACTTTGAGAGACCATCCAGCAGCGTGTGCCCGTTCAGTTTGTAGAGTTATGCAAACAATTAAACGTACCACAAATTAAAATATAGCCAGCACCATCTCTTGGTATTAAAAATGAAAGATACACTGTATTCCCGCACGAAAGTCTTGCAGTCACTGTTGATGCTGCTTCACCGAATAATCGCAAAAATCCTCATTAAACAAAGCGAACAACGTCGTCACAATTTTTTAAAGCTGGCAAAAATCCCATGCAGCACCAGCTAAATTGAATTTTTAAAATAAAATACAGTGGAAAGGAAGGAAGAAAGAAAAAATAAAATCCTTTCTCAGTGGCTGCTGAAGTCACACAAAATAAACCTACTGTCAACATTTCATGTAATTATCTTGAGCGGTTTCGGCTCGGTGATGATGAATCAGTCAGTCAGGACATGTTATCTTATATACGAGGGTTTGAACTTTTAATAGCGACAACTATTTATTTACAACTGATACAAAAGAGACAGTTAAACTTCGAACCAGGTGTCTTTCAATGTAGTCACCAGCATTGTGAATAACTAGTTTCTAACGACGTGGAAGTCATAGGATACCTTTAGCAGCGCCTTTGATGTTGATAGTTCGAATGGGGCGGTCTATTGCCTGAGGAAACTCTGGAACAGTTCAGAAGCGAATGTCGCGAAGTAGTTCCTTCATCTTAGGGATCGAGTCGAAGTCACAAGGGCTCAAGTCCAGGGAGATCCCAATGCAGAACCCACCCATCATTTTGCAGGATGCTGCTCGGCTGCACACAGTGCAAGCTGTGGCTGGTTTGTTCGATCGATGGGGCTGGGAAGTGCTGTACCATCCACTCCCCGGACTTAAGCCCTTGTGACTTCGACTTGATCCTTAAGATGAAGGAACCACTTCGCGACATTCACTTCCGAACTGTTCTAGAGAAACAAGAACAAC
>JAHWFO010095627.1:153121-181243 GCA_023313115.1 Rhysida immarginata | reverse complement strand
TTCTCTGGTCTGATCAAGTTCTTGTATACGCTGAGGAAGGCAGCTTGGCTGCCGAAATGCGCATACGTTGTAATAAACATCTGATGTGGAATAGTGGTTTCCTGTTGTTCTTGTTAATCTGTGTCCACAGTTTCTGGCTTCATCTCCTTCTATGTTCTAGAGAATCTTCAGGCAATAGACCACTCCATTCGAACCATTAACACCAAAGGCGCTGCTAAAGGTATCCTATGACTTTCACATCGCTGGAAACTAGTTATTCACAATGCTGATGACTACATTGAAGGACAGTAAAACTTCGAACCAAGTATCTCTTTTGTATCGGTTGTAAATAAATGTTGACACTATTAAAGTTCCATCCCTCTTATATAGATTTCGTGATCTTTTAATACAAGATATCAAATCACATGACAGAAACTATTAACATTCAGATTGTTGAGAGACAAATCGATGAAACTGTAATGCAGTAACACCTTGTTTAACTCTGCTCCATTTCAATCTAACGCAGTTTTTTTTAATCCTGTAATTTTTATAGGATTCATTTTAGTGTGGTTTTTCAAACCATTCAACCCACATAAAAGTGCAATAAGATTTTAATGTCACGCAAATTAGTTGCTTTGATGCTCCCGTCTCTGCTGCAGTCAATGAAATATTTGATTATACATAGATCCTTTCGTTCCAAGGTTAATAAGCATGTCGCCAGGTGGTATTTCCTAGGATAAATTGCTGCCATTAAGACCTTGCAGTTTAATCGAACATTGCTGCAGTTGAATCTTTTTGGTTGATAAAACCACAAGAATCGAGAAGATCAGGAGTTTAAACTTCTCTCTGCAATCTCTGCTTAGGCTGTTGAGCTGAGAGCGAGTGCTTTACTGCTCGTGTGGTTAAATTGGCAGCGCCCATTGAATGGTCCTCAAAAAGGTCTATAAACATAATAAAATGTTATGAGGTACTTGGAAGATCATTTCCTAAGGACAAAATAAGACAAAAACATTTTGGAAATTTATTTAACAGAAGGCATATGTTTCAAGAAACAAATCTTTGAAATGTGATGTCAAGTTCTGTACACAACACTGGCTAATAACTCTCCTCCTGTGGCAGCTATCTCCAAGAAAATTATATGTAATATTCCCAGCTATGTACTCAAACACCACTTATGGGGAATACATAGCTCGTTAATAGTTCAATTTACGTGTACGTACTGTAACGTCCCCCTAAAGATTACACAGGCGGCGACGAAACTACAGAGAGAGAGATTGTCCTGAAGCAAAAGATTCACTTCGCAACAAGCTCTGCCCGAAACATAATAAAACACAAAAATGGCTAGAGAATAAATTCTGACTAAGTAAAATAAAACGAACTCCAAGTATACGTTTAGCCCTTGTGACCAAAGAGTTTTCTTGACATACAGAGTAAATATAACCACTGATCAATATCAAAATCAGATAAATATACAAAAGTCAGTTAGGTTCCACAAACCACAATTACAAAGTGCAGATTCTTGGTTTCTTCCTTGAATTCAGGCAGGCAGGAAAATCTGCAGACGGTCGATTCCAGAATACTCGAGATTCTTGACTCTTAAAGCACTGTTCTTCTTATCTGGCGACCCAATAATGCTTGGTCCAAAAAAGTAAGGTAAGAAAAAAAAGAGAGAAAAAAGGAAAACTTTAATAGCAAAAATTCTGGTAATTAAATAAATTCAATTTGAGAACACCAAAAACTTTCCCCAATGAACCTAAAGTATCATTACATACTTAAATTAAAATACAAACAAAGGGAATAGCCACCAAGACAACGATCTCGGATAAACTAAATCCTAACTGGGAAATATCGCAGTCTGTTTCAAATGAGGGCTAGTTCTAGCAACACTGCATGAACAACTTTCCTGGGGGGAGGAATAAATATAGACAATAGAAATCTTTCCTAAAGTTCGCAAAAGTCATCAGAAATCGTGTCCTGTTTAGTTATTCTTCCACAACGGTTAATTGGATCAGCAATTTAACATACATTTCCTATTCTTTAAAAAAAGAAAGTACAACATGAATAAAGGAACGTGCCTTTTTTGAGGCGGAAAAAAAAAAATCTTGAAGATCCATAAACATATAACAAACTCTACAATCTAAGCTTAGATTCGTTCTGTCAAACCATAACTATATGCACCAAGTTAATCATAATTCATTTTGATAACCGTAAGGCCTTACGTGCTGATGTGCCACACTATATCATGATAACATTCTTTCTACGGTGGTACTTTGTCATGTTAAAGCGGTCAGTTCTCTGGAGATGCAGACGATCTTCTGAAGTACATATGATCTATACATCTGGATATTGTTTGGGATCCCATGGAGCTCAATAGTTTCTCTTCACGAAATTGCATAAGTGACGCAGAAAAACGGAAGGCCTACGATAACCCTGTGATGAATAATAATAAAGTTACATTGATTGGAAAAACAGTCTTATCTTTCATTGTAAGTCTCGTTGCTGTCGGGATGCATTACATCATTCACTGGTCCTTCCTCGTTCTTGTCAGTGGAAAAAGGTCGTTGCTTGGCTCTGGCTTGGAGGGGAGATTACATCTCAGCCAGACTCCAAAGCTGCTGTCGGGAGGTAGGTTGTTTTCTAGGCAGTACCGCCGACCTAACCGACTCAAAAAAGGCACATTCCTTTATTCATGTTGTACTTTCTTTTTTTAAAGAATAGGAAATGTATGTCAAATTGCTGATCCAATGAACCGTTGTGGAAGAATAACTAAACAGGACACGAAGTTTGATGACTTTTGCGAACCTTAGGAAAGATTCTATTGTCTATATTTATTCCTCCCCCCGGGAATGTTGTTCATGCAGTGTTGCTAGAACCGCTAGTAAGTAACTAGCCCTCATTTGAAACGGACGGCGATATTTCTCCATTAGGATTTAGTTTATCCGAGATTGTTGTCTTGGTGGCTATTCCCTTTGTTTGTATTTTAATTTAAGTATGTATACTTTAGGTTCATTGGGGAAAGTTTTTGGTGTTCTCAAATTGAATTTATTTAATTACCAGAATTTTTGCTATTAAAGTTTTCCTTCTTTGTCCCTTTTTTTTCTTACCTTATCTTTGTGGACCAAGCATTATTGGGTCGCCAGATAAGAAGAACTATGTTAAGACTATGTTTTCCCAATTAATGTAACTTTATTATTATTCATCATAGGGTTACCGTAGGCCTCCCTCTTAAAAGGTCTACACGACGCATTCTGTTTTTCTGCGTCACTTATGCAATTTCACGAAGAGAAGCTATTGAGCTCCGTGGGATCCCAAACAATATTCAGATGTATAGAACATATGAACTTCAGAAGATCGTCTGCATCTCCAGAGAACTGACCGCTTTAACATGACAAAGGACCACCGTAGAAAGAATGTTATCATGATATAGTGTGACACATAAGCACAAAATGTATGTCAAAAGAGTTGATCCATCTAACAGTTGTTGAAGAATAGCTAAACAGAACATGATTTCGGATGACTTTTGCAGACCGTAGTGAAGATTCTACTGTCAATTTTGATTCCTTCGCCGAGACAGTTGTTCATGCTGTGTTACTTGAACCTTTAACAAGCAGCTATCTCTTACTTGAAATAGGTGGCGATATTTCCCGTTAATATTTGGCTTATCCGAGATCGTCGTCTTGGTGGCTATTCCCATCGTTTGTATTGGACTTTAGTATTGGGGAAGGTTTTTGGATCTCAAATTGAATTTATTTAATTACCAGAATTTTTGCTTTTAAAAATTTCCTTTTCTTCTCCCTTTTTTCTTACCTTACCTTTGTGGACCAAGATGTTATTGGGTCGCCAGATAAGATCAGTGCTTTAAGCGACCCTGATCTCGAGTATTCTGGAATCGACAGTCTGCAGATTTCCCGTCCTGCATGAGTTCAAGGAAGAAATCAAGAATCTGCACTTTGTAATCGTTGCTTGTGGAACCTGACTACAGTATAATTTATTTGATTTTGTAAACAATCAGTGGTTTTTATTACTCTCTATGTCAATAAAACTCTTTGGTCACAAGAGCTAAACGTATATTTAGTGTTCATTTTATTTTACTTATTTAGAATTTATTTCTAGCCGTTTTTATTATTTTATTATATGTTTCGGGCAGAGCTTGTCGCGAAGTGAATCTTTTGCTTCAGGACAATCTCTCTCTGTAGTTTCGTTGCCGCCTGTGTAATCTTTAGGGGGACGTTACAGTACATCCATTAGTTTCGGAGGTAGGCGCTCGACATGTGTCTTAATTCATACACGACCGACATTTTCACAACCGCACTGCCAGATATGGAGCAACTCCCGCATCGAGCACCTATCTCCAAAACTAATGGATCTACGTGCATGGAAATTGAATGATTGGTGGGATATAAGTTTCCTGTGAGCCTTCCAATTTTTGTGGACTTAGCCGTTACAGAAGTCGAGTTATTATCTCGTGTACTGCAAACAAAACTTGACTTCGTCACATTTGAAAGTCATTTTTCTCAAATTGTATACAGTCTATTAAAAACTTTCAAAAGCATTTTCATTTTATTTTGTCCTTAGGAAACAATCCATCAAATAGCACCCAACATTTAATGTACACCCTGTATTTATACATAAAAATATGTTTTTATTTTGCATGGTCAAAGGTAACTAAGTATAAATCAATCAAAAATTTTTGATTTAACCTAACATTTTATTAACAAAAATGCCTCTCGACATTGATAATTAGCTCAAGGATCAATTAGATAGATCCACCTATTGAAAATTGGGATATAGAAAACCAGGCGTTTCTAACTGTATATACTATTAATTAAGGTTTCTCTTTAAAAGCTAAATACGTCATCAAACTTTACCGTTAATGCATTCAATTTATAAAAAAAAAATTCAGATACGATAATGGTGATATTTTTCCTTACATTGAAGGCCAGTCTTTCCAAGAAATGAGATATTCCACTAGGATAGGAGACTTCATAACGAGATCCAGAATCTATTAGCACTATTTGGGGGAAGGAGAAATTTTCATATGAGTGAACCATCGTTTCGTCATAGCAAACAATCTTTCAGAATTATTTGACAAATCCCTCACCCCCTACTGTACAAAACTGTCCAAACTTATTCTCCGATGCTACCCGAAGACCATTTGCCAACGTCGTAACTTTAGTTTCGGCATTATCGTCGCTCACTTTAGCATAAATTGGAGTTGGAATACCTGGGGCTGGCACAGATAATGAGACTTTGGTAATGTCATCCTCTGAGGTAGTTTGTAGAGTTCGTACTAGAACACGATTATGTGATTTATTAAATCTGCAAAAAATAAAATTACACTTTAAAGAAAGGGGGAAAAAAAAAAAATCAATTTGGTCTAAAGTTGTTAAAAACTCATCATCAAAGAAATGAAATAAATTTATGTTAAATTTAAAACTAACACATTACTACCATTATTATGTTGGATATTAATGCTCGACAGCTGGAATCTTACATTAATACATTTCTAATAGCAGCTCTTTGTGTGGGTAACTGCTTGGGAAACATTTAATGACGTTTTCAACAAAAATTTCTTTATGGATACCACACAATAAAATGTAAAGAAATTTCATTCTTCAAACACACATGGTCTATTCAGTAAACGCTCACAGCATAACACGTCATCAATGCATATGAAAAGCCCTCGACCAAACGGTTTTATTTCAACATAACAGTTTTACGACATCGCACAAAGTGTGCTTCAAAAACATTGTGCTCCTAATGATCATTACTACACCCCCTGAACTTGTATTCTATATAATGACGAGAGAGAAAAAACCTAGGGAAGAAGTACCTGTTTAATTAATAAGTTTCTGCAAGTTAATATTTTGTATTTCAAAATCCCACATACCACTCGATTAAGGCGGGTTTTCAAAGACGCGTTGTCTGCGTGTGCGTGCGTATGCATACATATGCGTTTGAAGGTCAACCCATCAGATCTCGTCGCACATCAACGGATCGCTCATGCACCAGAGTTAACTCCGAGTCAACTTTTCAATCCATACAGATGCGTTAAACGGATCACATGACAACATCACCAATCATACAGCTTTCAATCGTTTCGTGAAAATGGCAACTCCCGAACTACAAATGTACGAAGATGAGCTTCTACAGATGTAATTCTAGACGTACAAACATATCCAGTTCTTTACAATTCAAAAAATTCTCGATATAAAGACACGGAATATTAAATCTTTACAATCTTTGCTCCATAATTTGCAGCAACTCATCATACACCTCAGGAGACATCCCAAGGTAATTTTGAAAGGAGTCTCGATCGTGTAGTCTCGCTTCGTGTTCTAAACTTGCCCTTATTCGCTCGATTTTGAAGTAAAGGGCCAACCCACCATCATCTTTTACTACTTCGTCTTCTTTTACGTTTCAGATATAATGCCAATAACAGAATATCTATGTCGATATATTCAAGGATATTCGTTTTATCTATTTTCTAATAAAATGCATAATCGCAGACAACGTGTCTTTGAAAACCCACTTTTACCCTATAATCTGTCCAATGAAAGAAAAACTGGGCTCGTCCAGTTAAATTTCCAATTTCAATTGTTAAACATTGTTAATTTTACTTAGCAACAACGTCTAACAATTGAAATCGGAAATTTAATTAGACACGCCCAGTTTTTCTTTCGTCTAACAGAGTATAACTCGATTAAATCCAAGATCAGTGTTTATCTTTAGTGTTCTTCTTAAAGCTCGAAAGCGAACAATCTGAAAAGCAACTAAGAAGGCACAAAGAGCAAAGTCATTTTAAGACAGTGCAACATTTTCTGCCGCTTACTTTCTTAACATAGGAAAAACAACAAACCGAGCAAATGGAAAATCCTGAAAAGAAAGGGCAGAAAGACAAATTCATTGACGGTTCTCAAGAAAGAGCAATATATGGAGTAGAGAAGGAATAAAGGGATTAAATAGTTGCATCAAACAGTAGAGAGGAGAGTTTGTTTTTTGGTCTAGAAGATCATAGCTAGTAGATGACCACCATTTATGCACAAACATTCACACAGTCACCAAAGGACATCCTGTGTAGCTCGACGCACTCATCACTCCACTTCTTCACAATATTGCTCAGTGTCGTGCAGTCACCTATTTTAGCGTTGCCAGCTCACATTTCAAACTTTACAGTCTTTCTGGGACATCCTTTTTAGACGTTATCTATGCACTTTTCTCCCCTAGACTGCTATCTATGGGGGACCCTGAAAGAGGTAGAACACCAACTGCACTCTGGTGCTTATAGAGTTCAGCATAATTCAACAACAGTTCATCTTCAAATGCTAGTTTACGGTGAACTATAGTGTCTACATGTTTACAGTAAAAGAAAGCTCTGAATGATGGCTGCGATGACCCTTAAAGCTCTTATGCAAGTCTTGCTTTTATTTTATTTTTTTTTTTGGGGGGGGAGGGTTGAAATCTGTATGCAGCTAATTTTCCATGTCATTACTGTTATCAAAAATACACCACTCAGAGCTAATTCTGACTCGTGAGGATTAACCATAAAAAAAAAACTACAAAGGGAGAAAGAATTTCATTGCGTGCGTTTCTAACGCTTTAATTATAATTCTACTGAACAATCGAAAGTATCGTCAATCATTCTAATATTGAATGAGACTTTGGCTGTCGAAACGATCGGAACAAGCCATTAAATGTGCCCGTACATTTTTGGCAGTAAGCAACGCACGCTACTGCTGCTACTACCACTACTACTACTACTACTACTACTACTACTACTACTACTATGACTACTACTACGCCTCGAGAGTTTCAATGAATAAATGCAAACCGGAGTTGACATAGCCTGCGCGACAACGGCTACTTCTCCCGAGAGGGACGGATGCATTTCAACGCCGTTCACGTGCATCGAGGAGAACGGCGACGCACGTCCCAGTCCCGGCGGCCGTCCCCTTCACGGGTGGACCGAAAGAGGATCAATCGAATCGGGTTTAGGCCCTACCTACCTCTCGACGAGATGGCTCGCAAACTGGCGCATGGAAATGTTCTTCAAGGCAGACATGTTTGAGATGACGGCATCGGCTAGCACGGTGTTGTCCTCTCTCGGCAGCAAAGGGAAAAACAGATGCAGGCAGGCAGGCCCTCTAGCGTGTGGAATAACAATTTCTCGCGTGTGACCGTGGCCTTCGAGATGCAACCAGCACCACTTAGAAAGAAAGCCTGCGCACTGAAACGTCATAAGAAGCTCTTGTTCATCGTATTTGTGGCAATAAGCCGCCCTCTTATTAGGATCGTGTAGCAATGGATGAATTTTCAGTGCGCAGGCTTTCTTTCTCTAACTAGAAGAGTCGTCGAATTTTTCCATGGCAGGGAGTTGGACCATTAAAAATCCCTCGATTCCTTTAAAAGCCCTGATCATTGAGATGGTAACTGGCCGAGATTTCTTACGTAAATAAGAAGCAAACGCCAACAAATCTTGCGAAGAAATGCCTTTGCACAGGCTGTTGGAAGGAAAGCGAGCCTCCGTATCGGAACAACGCACATGTCGACTGTGCCGATCAAAACATTTACTCTGGCAAGGCTAAAGTGCTCTGAACGACATGGTTCAATTAACCAGCCATCGCCTCTTTAAAGTTAGGGCATCGTGCCAAAAAAACAAAACAAAACAAAACAAAGAAAGAGACTCGCGAACTCCATTCACGGCAATAAACGGGTGCTCTGCGGGGAAGCCTTAAAGCAACCCTTTGCAAGAACCACATTTCTACCAGAGACCATCAATAACCTGCACTCATCTCTGATTTCTGCGGTGCCATGCAGAACCATAATCACTCCGCACTTTTATTTCAATCAGTTTCTATTGACAAAGAAAAAGAATTCAGAGTTTGTAATCCCTCCCCCCCACCCATCTCAATTGTATTGAGAGAGAGAGAGAGAGAGGAAGAGGAAGAGCCGCGATTCTAATGATTTTCAACAAAAGAGTCCGTCGATGGCCTTCTGCGAATGGGAAAGACCGGAAGGACCAAACCCATTCCCTTCTGGGGACGGCGGGCAAAAAGCGAGAATGAAAGGGCGGACTGTGTCCCACTCTTTATGTTCTTGTTGTCTATCGATACCTGCTGTTTCGACGACCGCCAGAATCGCTCCCACTTAAGGAAGGACACTCCGTCACTCTCTCTCTCTCTCATTTCGAGAAGCAAAATGAATTGAAAAAAAATATGAAACCGAAAGCACGTGCATTGAATGCTTTGGTCACGAACGTCGGTTGAAATTGCTTCTCTCCAATCGCGTTTTATAAAAGCCCTTCCTCACGAGTCCACTTCTTCCTTAAACGCAACGAATAACTAACGAATGGATCCACTGCTGTGCTTGCTGTGCTTGCTGGTTTCCTGCACGTTTCGTAAGTAGAGAATTGAGGAGAGAGGGACGGGAGGGAAGAGAACGATACAAATTGTTTCTTTCTTTTCTTCCTTTTAGTGGTAGGCGTGCGTGGAGAAGGCGGCGGCGTGAGCTTGGAGTCGCCATCAGGTGTGGTGTTCCTGAGGCGACAATCGAGCGTCGTCGTCCCTTGCAAACCGTCGTTGCCGTCCGAGTACGAGTGCCAGTGGTTGAGGAACGGTCGCCCCGTCATCGTGGGCAAGGGCGTCTGGAAAAGCAAGTACGATTGGCCGGGCAAGGTCCAGGATGCCTCCGATTGCTCCGTCACCTTCGTCAACGTCTCCGTAGCCGACCACGAAGGCACCTGGCAGTGCGTCGCCACCGACCACCACTCAGAGTCCACCGTCCTCACGTCAGCCAAAACGAAATTCCTCGTCACAGGTAAAGTTACGGAGAGCGATCTCTTTTATCACTTCTGCTTCATTCTTCCTTTCTTCTTTCCTTTTCCCCGTTAGAAATGCCCGCTAACCTGTCCGTGAGCTTCTCCGAGGGCGTGGTGGCGACGGAGATCTTGGATTCGACCGTCATGGTGACGGTCCGCGAAGGATTCGCATTCAGGGCGATCTGTGCCAGCTGCTGTAGCCGTCCTCGGGCCATGCTCCAGTGGAGACCCGGACCTCAGCTGCGTCAGGCCACCGCCACCAAACCCAACGTGACGATCGAGCGCAACGACACCGAGAGGGACGACGGCACGTGGCTGCTGCACTCCACCCTCGAGATGGAGAAGGTGAAACGACACCACCACCGCACGCAGTATTCCTGTTGGCACGCGATGAAAGGTGCTCCTCCTGTTCTTCACAAACCCATCAACGTCCTCCTCAACGTCCTTTGTAAGTGTGCCCTTCACCTTTTTCTTCTTCTCTGCTCAAGATCCCATTGCCATCTCGTTTTCATCATCTTCTCCTCCTCCTTCTAGATCACCCGGAAGCGCCGGCCGAAGTTGTCAACGTGTCATACCCCAAGTATGCACTAGCGTTCTTGCCGTGTCCGCTCGACGGCAACCCTGTTCCCACGTACGCGTGGTTCCGCGAGCAGAAGGGCGGCGGTGGCGACGGGTGGACCCTTCTCTCCGACGACGACAAGATGCTCGCCAGGTACTTCATTAGGGACGACGACTTGGGCGTCTACAAGTGTTCGGCCACCAACACTGTCGAGGAGGAGACGAAGACCGCCGAAGCCATGATCCGACTGAGTTTCGGGGAAAGAGCCCGACCACCAAAGAGGGCACAAAAGCAAACGAAGACAGCGGGCGACGCGAAAAAGAAGGCCGACCAACGAAAGTCTGCAGCAGCATAGGGGGACCAGACGAATCTGTGGTGGACAAAGTGAAAAAAATATAATAAAATAAAATAAAATAAAAATTTATAACAATCATCCCGAGTAAAGCCGTGCGTTCTTTCTTCTTCTTCTTCTTCTTCTTCTTCTTCTTAAAGTCCGGATCGCCTCCCTTTACACTCACTCACTCACTCACTACTTTTCTTTTAGGTGATCAACACAACAAAAAGTTTTGATGTTTCTACACAAAGTGGGATATCTTTTCAGCTCTATGAAGATTTTTTCCAGCGTGTTGGATAGGCCAAGTGGGCAGGCACAATGTCGGCAACGTCAACCGTCCATTTTCATTCAGTGACATCGCTGTGGATTTGTGCGATGTCTTCGTCCGAACGGTTTTCTACATTGTCTCGTGCGCCGACCGTTCAGATTTTCTACTTAACAACTAAAGGACCCAGGCCGTACTATAAATTGGACAGTTGGCACAATCCAACCAAACATTCGCCACGTGCTCAGACGGTTGCCAAAACGTGGGGCGAAATTCATCGGGTCAAGTCGAAACTTGTAGGAAGTTGCGACGAACTTTGCACCACTTTATCCTTCTCTCCACTTTATTCCCTGGTGATTTCTCTTGAACTCGATGCGCTCTTCCACTTTGCTCCAGTGCCATGACCCACGGTGGACTCGCATCTCACGAGCTGACCTCCCACGAATGACAAGGGCACGTACGTGTTCTTTTTGGACGATCCATTTTTCTAACTAAGGAGGATGATGACTCCCCCACCCGCAGAGTGATCATTATTAAACGTCCTAGTCTGGAAATAAAGTTGAGAGAAATTTTGCTTACGATCAAGAGAGTCCATTTCCCACTCCATAAGCTGGGAGAGGGAGGGAGGAGGTAGCAGTTGAATTCTTTTTCATTGAAATCATCTTCGAATTCCTCCAGAGATGACAAAAGGAACATTTGCATGAACTCGATCCAAACTTAAGGCCTCTCCTGTTTTCTAAACTGTTATTTCCCCGCCAATAAACAACAACCCATCCTAAGCGGCCCCGCCCCCTCTTCAACAACGCGTTTCCGATCACTCGCGCCTGTCGAGCACGTGACTCGACACCAACGCCATCCATCATCGACTGCTCGAGTCTGGCAGAGGAAGAGCGTCCCTTCCCCCATTGCTCCTCGTTCGTGACGAGCGACGCCCTAGTCCGCAATTTCATCTGCTGAGGCAGGCAACTGTTGCGACAATAAAAAAAAAAACAAACAACGAAACGACTTTTGGAAGCGCTAATCTAACCGCGACCCCATCCCAAAAGTGAGAATCAGTCCCCGATGACGTGGGGGGAGAGAGACAGCGAGGGCTTCGTCCATTAATTTTGTCGGTGGACGTGCGTCTTTTTCGTCGTTGTCGGAGGAGAGTCACCTTGCGAGCCCAGTGCCATCGCGGAGGTGCTGCTGAACAAAAAAACGGCCTCCTCCGATTGGTTCAAAGGTGGCACCTGAGGCGAGCACGAGCACCCCAAGTGGCGAGGTCACCCAGCACCCGATCCACCGATCTCGTCGCCATCGCGGGCCATGCTGCAAGTGCAAACGGTGAGTGGACGGAAGAGAGAGAGAGAGAGAGAGAGAGATTGATATTAAAAAATCACAAAAGAGAAAGAGCGAGAGTGGGGGGCGGGTACGGAGAAGAGGAACAGAGCAACTATCTCATCGCCATCACCATCGTCAGCACCGCCACCATGGAAGCCACTAGCGCTATGGGAGAATAGGAAAGAGGAGGAAAACGAAGACATCGTTCATTTCCACGTATGTGCATGGTAGAATGGAAAAAAAAAGGAGGAGATGGAGCCTGTGCTGCTTTGGGTGGGTTAACCGAGCGGGATCATTCTTATCTATTCGATAGACGAGAGCTCCAGCGATGCGTTTTCTCCTTCACTTGGCACGCATCCAGCACAACTGCTTATATAATCACCCCGATGCTGGCGTGAAACGCGTTAATGTTCGCCGCTTCTGATTATATAAAGCTCGGGAGGGGAAAAAAAAAACCAAAAAAAAAAACCAACCCTCCTCCTAAACATAAAACACACTCACACACAAAATGAGCCACGTCCATCTCCTGTTTCAACGCACTCAATGGGGTTATTGAGGCGCAAGGGACGAAAAGAAAAGCGAAATGTTGTGTGTGAGAGAGAAATGGAAATCGCTGCCTCAAAACATGTCAACATATGCGTTATCTTTTATTTCATAACGTCGATTGCACGCACACGCACCCATACATACACACAAACAAACATACGCACGTACACCCATCCACATTATCTAATATTTGCACAGATTCGGCGCCCCTGCTCCGATAACGTGTCCGGGGTGGTGATGGTTGTGATGAGCAAGAAAGAAAAAAAAAAGAGAATCAAATAAAAGAAAAAAAGGAATGTCCGAATTGTGGTCTGTTATTCGATCAGTGAGTGAGTGATCAAATAGGAGAAAGTGCACGCTCTTTGAACGTGGCCAGAGAGACCTCCGCACGCTGGGCAGGGAGCGTGAGAAACCTCCCAAATCGCTGCTCTTCGTGATCATGAGCGTTATACAAACCTCCCTCTATGCTCGGGTGAGTCTTTTTATTAAGAGTAAAACACCCTCAAAAAAGAAAGAAAAAGTTTCCTCATTCTCTCTCTCTCTCTCTCTCTCTCTCTCTCTCTCTCTTTCTCTCTCTTCAAGATTAAAAACGTTTTTCTTTAATTATTTGTGAAAAGCTTTGCATGAATTTATCCACTGCCGCGTTCCAAGGCATTTTTATCATCGGCGACCCCATTTATTAGCTTCATCGAGGCCCCCAGTGCATTTTGTTTCTAGTCTGTCGAACGCTTAAACGCTAAGCATACGACGACGACCCACTACTTCTTCTTCTTTTCGTCATGTTAGCACGCTCAGTGGGCAAATAAAGGAAGACCATCAACAAAATAAACAAATCAACGATTAAGCATCCTCCTCCTCCTCCTCCTCCTCCTCCTTTGCACACTTTATCCTCTGATCCATCATTTCTTGCCTAACTACGAATAAGGGAAACAAACAACCGACTGAGCATCAATAACTTAATTATAAAAAAAAAAAAAAATAGAAAGAGAAAACAACAAAAACTTGGAAGGGTTTATCTACTAGATGGAAGAAGTAATGAATAAACAACCTTTAAGTGCATTTCAAACAGCTCATCTTTTCAAATTCATTACATAGTAGTAGGTATATATACTGTAATAATAAAAATGTGGACTCTAAAACACTCTGCTGGAGTTCAAACCCACTTGGCACAATATTTTCACAGATTTTTTCCCTCTTTTTACTAGCCAACTTTTTTATAGTTCTACTATTTTTTTTTTTTTTTTTTTTTTTTTTTTTTTTTTGGTGGACTTGTGTAGAGTTAATTTCAAAATTTTAAAAGAATTCAGCTTATTTCCATCTTGCAAATGATCAAAGAAAGAAAGAAAGATCAGAGGTTAGATACGCATTTATGAATTGATCCACATGTGTATTTTTTTACCAAACGAATTTTGCTTATAAAAAAAAAAAAAAACAGCATTGTCTGAACCATTCAATCACGGGCTGTGGTTCCCCTCGTCAATAACGGAAAGGAAAAAAAAAAAAAAAATTAAATTGGCAATATTTTTCTCATTATTAGTTGCAATGTTGCACAATTATGTAATGGCCCATAAAGAGGAAATGCCATCTGCAGTTTTCATAATAAATCTGTGCCAACATTGATTTGAAATGCATTGGAAAGAAAAAAGCTCTCTCCCACATGCTCGTTTCTCCAAAACATAATTTCAACTTAACTTCACTTTATATTTTCTTAAAAATATAACTTCGATTTAAAAAAGAAAACCAGTTTCAATATGCCAGCAACAGCTGACAGGGATGGCATTTCTCCTCTCGAATTTTACGACGTCGTAGTCAATGTTCTGAAATTATCACCCGTCGACAATAGCTCTCCAGTGAGCCTATACGCCTCGTTCGGCAAATCTACATTTGCTTTTCTAATCTGCAAAGACTTTTGTTTCTAACGAATATTTTTTTTTATTTTTTATTTCCAGGTGTTTGGGCACAATCGCAGCCCGAGCGATTCGTCCTTCTTTAAAGAGAAGACCAAAAAAGATGCTCAAATCCAACTGTCTCAGGAGCTGGATAAACTGCTGCTGACGTCGCCACCGCACGTGAAAAACGTAGGTGAACGTCTATCAAAATCAAAATTTCTTAAACACCAGAAAAAGCAGTTCGAGCATTTGTTAAAATTGGATAATGCTGATGGTTTTTTTTTGTGTTTTTTTATGAATTAAGTGCAAAAAAAAGTTAATAAGCATTGCACTTGGGAAAAAAACAATTTTGATATAAAATTTCAATCAAACAATAACCAGACGAGTTTTAAAAATGTAAACATTACACTGCATTATTGGAAAGCACCATCTGTCGCTGTAGAATAATTTTGCTATATTGCAGACTCGACTAGTCGCGGGCAGTGAAATCTCGCCTCCCAAAATTCACAACGTGACGGGGCAGCAGTGTATTTATGGGCTGTTCTTTTTTTACATATGTTCTAATGGACAAGTCACTGACTTTAAGCTGTGGCCCTCATTTAATCCTGCAACTCAAAACATAAAACTAGGATTTTTGCATGCTAAAATTCTGTAAACAACAAAAAAAAAAGACCCACGATTTTATGGATATAGCTAGTTTGGTGTGAAAATAAGATGTAATTAGCTATGTTCCCAATTTCCATGAAATTTTATAAAAGGTCTTTTCTTTTTTTGTTTACAGAATCTTAGCGTGCAAAAATGCTAGTTTTATGTAGAAAATTTTATAAAAGGTTCTGAAATTCAATAATAGTAAGAAAAAATGATCCAACTATAAAAACATGTTGCTGCTATAACCAGCTGATCTGTCGTGGACCCAGTAACAGATGTGCTGTCTAAATGTGAACTTCCACGACTTGCTTCCAACTGGATTATTGGGGTAATACCTCCATGTTCTTGTAATATTTATTTCCATCTGTATGTTTATAAATTACACTCTGTTCCAAAATGGTAACTGGTCTCGTTTCTTGTTCATGACTTGAAACAAAACTAAGAAAGCTGCACTTTTTTTTTTTTTTTTTTGAGAATAGTTTAACAACCATAAACAAACCCATGAATTAATGATTTGAATAAAATTCAGCAATTCTGAAAGCATAACTAAGAAGAAAACATAAAACGGACCGTCCCAAAATGATAGCCAGTGAAGTAGACACAGATTATTTTTATATAAATTGCATTAATATGTATTAAAAGTATTAATGTTCATTTAACCATGGGCCGAGGAAGATGTTTAAACGATTAGGAAACGAGAAAAATTGATAGCTTAAGCCAAAACCATGTTAAAAAAAATTTCTTAGAAATTGCACTGTTCTGAAAAAAGTGATTTATAATTGAAAACATGGGGTCAGGGTCTTGTATTGCTGGCTAAAGTAAGAATAATAGAGATGATGCTTTAACACTCGATTTATAATTACCTGAAAAATCGAGATATTTTTGGTAAAAAGAAAACCACTGGATGACTGACCTACACTTACAGATTGTCTGTAAGAAAACCAGCTGCATCCTTACCTTCTCATCCATCGTGAATGACAGTTTGGAGAGCATTAAATGCAGCACCAAACGTCGAATACAGTCAAAGCTCCTTATTCGCGGGGGATGCGTTCCGAAATGTACTGCGAATACGGAGTGGCATTTTGTATGGAAATATAGGGGATACGTTCCAAGGTTGCAAAATAATAACAAATTACGATATCTTAATGTAAAAGTAATTTATTGAGAGAAATTTTAACAACATTAATTATCATTATCAGGTTTAGGTAATTTTTTTTTCTTGTTTTGTAGCTAATAAAAAATTGTCATTCGTGGTCACAATTTTTTGGTCCGTGAATAAGGAGCTTTGACTGTATACCATTTACAAATAGTCCATATTAAGGTAGAATTCAAGTGATTTTCCTAAATTGCTGACTAGGACAATCACAACCCTCTTGGAAGTCACACTATTTGCAAAACAGTGGAATTTTGCAGTGGATCATGTCACCAGACCCACCAATGGTTCAATGTCATCTTTTGTGACAAAAAAAAAGTGGAACCTGGATAGTCCAGGCGGATTCCACTCATATTGGCATAACCTATGCCATGAGAAAAACGGTTATGGTGTCAACAAGATGGAGATTCGGCAATGACTTGGGGTGCATTTGGTGCACTTGAAAAAACAACTATTTTTTTGAATGGAAGAATAAATGCTGAAGATTACTGTAACATGTTGCAAGATGATCTTATTCCAGTTCTGTAGCTGATATCTGGTGAAACAACCATCTTCCAACAAGATAATGCACCAAAACAGCCAATAAAACATGATTTTCCACTGCCATCCCCGGACATAAACCTCATTAAAAAGATTTGGGGGATTATGTCTAGAGAGGTATACAAAGATGGCATGCAGTAAGAGTCCATTGTTGCATTGAAAGCTGAAATAACCGATGCATGGGCAAATTACCCACCGATGTACATCCTAATTTGTTGAATTCAATGCACAATTGATGCATTCAAGTTATAAAGCCTGAAGGAGCGGGGGGGATTAATTATTTTATTTTAAAAGCATTCTTTTATTTGTACTTTTGCTAAATGTCTCATTTTGGGACAGGCGTTTTTTTGTTTTTTATTTTATTTATTTATTTATTTATTTACTACCATTAATGTATTTATTATAAATCATTAAATTGTACTTACAGATATTTAATTTGTCATTTTGTTTGTTATTGCTAAACCATTATTAAAATTTGATGTGATTTGCTACCTTTGTTTCATGTAATTAAGAAAACTTGACACTGGTTATCATTTTGGAACAGAAAGTGTAATATTGATGGTCTAAGAACAGAGAGAGAGTTCCAGACTTGTGAGGCACATTTTTCAAGTATTTCTAATGTTCAAATTTGATATCTAAACCATATCTCTCTAGTTGAATTATAAAGAGAATAGGGAAAATTTCACCCTTAGTTAAAACCTTATTTTCAAAATGAAAGTTTAAGTTTTTCACTTAGAAGAAACAATCTTGTTGGCAAAACAAATTCTGACATCACAAACTGCTCAACGCAAACAAAACTCCACAGACATGCAGGAAAAATGAATCTATTTAATTTTTTTTGTGGGAAAAATCTGAAATTGGAAAGAAAAAATTGCTAAAATGTGTTGTCATCAGGAGCAAACTTGTATGCAAAATTTAAGTGCAAATGTAAAAGCAGAAATGCTTCAAAATTCAACTGAAAGGTTCCATACCATCACAAGATCCAAGAGCGAGTTAATATAAGGGTGGTAATAATAATAAAAAAGTATAAAATAAGTTTTACATTAAAATAAAAACAAAAAAAAAAAGAAAGAGAGAGAGAGAGAAAAAAAGAAAATTTAGCTAATAATCCTATTTTTCTATTAAGTTAACTGAAAAGGAATTCAGTGGATTTCAAAAACTCTTCACACGGTTTCTTCAAGATGTTGGCCCGTCTGTCAGCTGGGATAAAATCGAACCTCTTCCAGATTCTGCAGTGAGTTTTGTGTTTGTCATGTCTTCTCGCATCTTAACTATTTACAATTCTCCATTTGTGTTTTTATAGCTGCATGCTGCATTAAGCAACTCGATTCTAATAGACACATCATTCAAAACTGAAATTGAAAAATGTAAACTTTGTGATTATTTAAGATGTATTTTGTCCAAATTCTTTTCTTATTTTTCATTTAAATTACAGCCAAATAACTCTTCTTCAACATAATTGATGCTTTTGCTTTTAAATATTATTTTAATTAGATCAAAGATTATAAGACTTTGCCAGAACCACCTGCTGAAAAAATTCGAGCCATGTTAGATAAACTAGTGGTGATCAAACTTAATGGTGGTCTGGGGACAAGCATGGGTTGCACTGGACCAAAGAGTGTAATACCAGTTAGAAATGATCTCACCTTCTTAGATCTAACAGTTCAGCAAATTGAAGTGAGTAAAATGAATACCATAGTTATTCTAACTACGAGGGTTGGGGCATAAGTCAGGGCAACTATTTCTTTTTGGGAGAATTCAAGTGTGGATGGAAAATATGAAAGGACAAGGAATGGACAAAATGTACAGACATTCAACAACACGCCAACATTTTGCTCATGTTCCTTAAGATAGTTGACGTAACATTACAGGTTTCATGTAGAACGTTATGTTTCATGATTCTGGAAAGCTTATAGCTTCAAACTGATATATCGAAGGCCTTTGACACAGTTTCTAGGCCACAATTACATCAAGACTTAGCTATCTTAGGGGTATCAGAACCTTACTCGGATTTACTTAAAAATTACAGTACTTTACAAACCAAATAAATGATATACAACAAAGACCTCTCATTCAAAAACCATCTCTTAGAGACATAATGCAAGGCTCAGGAATAGGACCCCTTTTATATGCAGTGGCTACAGCCTCAATTTATAATCACTCATTTAATTTCCAAATTTTAAGTGTCATAGATTTGATAATTTCCTATATGCATCATATAGTCCTCAAGATCAAAGTAAATTCTCATCTGTAACAAGATATTAATTGCCTTCATATATGGTATACTCAGAGAGGCTTAGCTCTTATCAAAACAAAAACTACCATCTTCGTAACATCCAAGCACAGCCAAAGCCATAATACTATTAAGATATTAGGCATTACTTTTGATTCTAAGATGTACCGTACTTTGATATTATGACCAATATAGTAAGAACAGCTCTTCAACGGAAAACAAAGCGTATTCGACCACATACAGGACGATTCTGAAAAAGTGTGTATAATTGTAAGCAATGACAGATGACCAAAATGAACATTTTCTTTTAATACAATGTGGGTCTGAATTTGAACACTGAGATATGAACAGAAATAAAAATGCCGCCATCAAGATCAACAAGTCAATAACTCAAGTTCTGCAACGCCTAGAATAATGAATTTTTCTGGTTAATACTCGCATGTGAGCACTGTTACGATTTTGAATGCGTAACTCGGAAACTAGTCGTTGGAATACGATCAAATTTTAACGGTATACAGAGTTTTATGTATCTTATTATTCCTGCAAAATTCATTATTCTAGGCGTTGCAGAACCTGAGTTATTAACTTGTTGATCTTAGTGGCAGCATTTTTATTTCTGTTCACATCTCGGTTAACGTTCAAATTCGGAGCCACATTGTATTAAAAGAAAATGTTTATTATGGTCACCTCTTGTACACACTTTTTCAGAATCAGCCTGTGTATCACATCAAGATACGACTCGATATTTGCTCTCGGTTATACGTCCATTCCTCAATTATAATGTGGTATTTTGGGGAAGCTCGAGGAAAGTAAACATACAGAGAATTACTGTAGCCTGTAATAAGTTTATTCGAACAGCCTATAACCTGACTAAATATGTATCCATCACAAGTATATGTACCCAAAATAACATACAGACATTAGAAATGATAAGGAAAACTGGAATTGTTAATGAACTGTCCAACGCCCTACAAAGTGAAGATCACACGGCTTCATTTATTTGAAAGTGGATGTGTACGGGAAATCAATATCGAAAGACCCGATTTGGCAAGATACAACTCCCACATAGAATAACCAATTATCTCCAACAATATTTTCCTTACAATGCCATCAAACATTGGAATGACCTTACATATAAAATGCACTGTCTTGCATCTGATTGCAAAGCTCAAACATGTTTAATGACTTGCTATCATTTTAATGACTAATTTTAAACTGACTATAACAATGGAGTTTAATCTCCTGAACATGTAATTTTTTAATTTATCCCTTGAAGGTGTGCTTAATCAAATAATAAGTAACAGAAATCAAAATAGCGAACAACCCTTGAATATCAAAATAGGTGTTCCAACTCATTTAACCCCGCTCTCAGTGCAGCAACAAGAAATCACTGAGTCATCTGGTGTTGTGGAAACATATTATGGAGACATATGAGATTTTGTGATACCATCCGTTAGCTGAGGGGGGGGGGGGGGGAAAATACACACCATGACTTACCCAACCCTCATATATACATATATTAAATTTAGGTTAATTTTATATCTTAATACAGGTCAAACCTTGATATAACAAACTCGGGTTTAGCAAATTCCTCCTTATAATGAACACTCTTAAAAATTTTTGGTTGGTTTCCATAGAACTAAGCCAAAAATTCTCCGGTTATAACAAACTTCTATATAAAGAACACCTCAGTATAGAGAACTAGTTTTTGATCCGGAAGTTATTCAGTCTCTCATTATAAGACATCCGGTTAAAAAATGGCGGCATCTACCACTTCAGGTAATGTGAAATACTGTATGAAAAGTTTTCCAAATGTTTAAAGCTAAGACATACTCAAGGAGAAGAAATCACATCTGAAGAGGAGTTAACATGCGACATAGAAATGAGCTCGTCACCAATAACAATGTCTGAGGTCATTAAATCGGTCCAAACTATTAAACAATATCTCAATTACTTGGCAAGTATACCAGATCAAATAAACTGTGCAATGGTGGCAGTTGAAAATTTCATCATCTCTTCTGCTCTGATCATAAAAAAAAAAAGACCAGCAAAAAAATTACTGATTATTTTAATCCTGCAGGATAATGTAGGCAGTAAATATTGTAGTGGCTTGGTTTTTGAACTAAAGTAAACTAACTCATGTGATTTTGCTGTGATTTATCTCAAAAATTCAGTGATTTTTTAGACTGAAATGTAACAAATTTAAAAAAAAAAAAAAAATTTTTTTTAAATAATTCGTTATTAAGAATTAATTCGTTATATCGGATAAGAAGAACTCTCATTATAAGGAACAAATTTTTCTGTCCCATTGAGTGCATTATGCCGCGATTCGACCTGTATTGCAATTTTAAAAGGTTGTTTATGTTCTTGGGTGTAAACAATTGGATGAAATGTAAGTGTAATAATCTACAAATTTTAATATTGAGAAATGGATAGAATTCCATAAGTCATTTGATTGTGGTTACCTGATATATTTTCTATTTAACAATCTTCCATCATAATAGGGTGGTTTTTATGTTTGTTTGTTGTTTTTTTTAAATGCATTAACAATAGGGCAATGATTCTGTGTTAAGGCCATCACAAATTCAAACAAAAAAAGTTTCCTCGCTCATCAAAGATGTGACTCAAGCAACGGTTGTGATGTCGATTGTTGCTCGTTCATGCTCAACACTAGCTCAAGTAGGCGCAAATTCAGAAGTGCAGAATTTGCAAAAAAAAACTGACTGTGTACCCGTTGTTTATATGAACTACCTTTTTCTCTGAGCTTCAGCTGGTAGAGTGGTCTGTTTTTTATAGTATTGCCTTTAAATGTTTTTCCCATTAGACAAGTGTCCTCCAGTACCAAGGTCTGAATGTGTGATGGAGCTGCCTCCTTGTAGAACTTATTAGATGAAATTACATTTATAATTAAAATTGTTGAAATTCCTTGGATTCTCTCGTTTTTGGCGACTTGGGCCATTTCCATTTCAACAGTCCAATTATATTTTTTCCCATCATTTTTCAGCTTGATGTGGATATGATGAATCGGTTCCTTTCAATTGTTGCTGGTGCAAGTCGCCTCCATTCACTCGAGCTCAGCAGAGGAAATTACCGGGTGATGAAACCTGAAAGACAGTCTCGAAATCGTGATACGAACATGAGAGTTCTCGAGATTTTGCGCTCGCTAGTGTTAGCACACAAGATTTTGCTAGCACAAGATGAATTTATGGTGGCCCTTAAAAACAGATTTTGGAAACCACAAAAAAGAATTAATCAGAACAAAAATTTTTACGATTAAAAAAAAAATGCCAATTTTTACGATTAAAAGAAAGGTGGAATTCCAAATGTTCTTACAATGTTAACCTCAGCTTTCATCTCAAATTTATCATCCAGGGTAATCATATGAAAAAAAAGTTTAATTTCAAACACACATTACCATTTAATAAAAATTTATCCCCAACCTGTTATTTTAAAGTGGATTTTTTCCCCCCAGAAAGTAGCAACTTTTGATAGCTCTAAGACAAAATGATAATATTTCAGAATTTGAACAAATCTTATGGAGCCGATGTCCCTTTGGTGTTGATGAATTCTTTTAATACCGACGAAGACACTCACAAAGTTATTCGCAAGTATAAAGGCTTTCAAGTAAAAATCTTAACATTCAACCAGAGCAGGTAAATGTTGTTGATTTTTAATGCTGGCAAATTTTATTTTAATCGAGTTAATTTTTAAAAGTTAATTTTTCTTTAGGTATCCAAGGATAAACCGAGAATCTTTGATGCCCGTTGCTAATAATTTAAACAACCCCGATATGGAATCGTACGTTATTTTATTTCGAATGGACTTGTATAAAACTTTGCGAAAGGAAAGTTAAATTTTAATCTCTTTAATTTAGGTGGTATCCACCTGGACACGGGGATTTTTATCAATCATTTTATAATTCTGGTCTACTTCAAGAGCTAATAAATCAAGGTCGAGAATATTGTTTTATCTCTAACATCGATAATCTTGGGGCCACCGTCGATATCAGTATCCTTTGAATTTTTAAAAGTACCGTAAATACTGTATTCAGCGCCGGACCTGAAATACCGGCCCGCCTACATTAAGCGCCTGGGGGTCCGCTGAATTTTTGCAAATAAGCGCCGGACCTTCAATAACCGCCCGGGCGCTTATTTTAGTTCATTACGTGGATTTTTCTTCTCTTGCTGCTTTCTCACGGGAATGTTTGCTCTCCCAAATGCCACTGCTAAACCGGAAATTAGATACCAGCATGATTGTCTTTAATTTCTTGCTTTTAATTTTGGATTCAGTCAAGCAACATAGCTGATGAAAAATGAAAACTTCACAGTTATAGCATCACAACAGTAAAGTAGGCTGAAAACCATTCTACAGAGGCTGCAGCCAAACAGTTTAGCATTGATCCTAACGGGAATGGAAAACACAGCAGGATACTTTACAAAAGATGAAGGAGAAGGGCGAGAATTTTGCATAATAGTATCCACCACAGTTGTGCAGAATTTTATAAGCGCCGGACCTGTAATATCGGCCCGCCTGCATTAAGCGCCTGGGGTCCGCTGAATTTTTGTAAATAAGCGCCCGGGTGCTTAATACAGTATTTACGGTATGCTTTGTCTTGATAAAAAGTAAATTTTAAATCTTGTGATTTTACGAGAATATCTCTTCAAATATTTCTTGGAAACCAATTAATATCTTTTTAGGGTCCGTACAGTGTCTATAAACCTTAAAAAGTGCTTATTTTTGAAAACCTTTTTTAAGGCCTTAAACGAACATAAAAAGTGCTTACAATTGATTTTTAACTAACAAGGGAACTACACGAACATATGTATCTCACAGATTCCCACCAAATTGAACTATGTTGCTCATCTAAAGCTACTATTAATGCTTGCAAAAATAAGAAAATGTTAAATTTTGTTTCTTTCAAAATAAACCGAGAAAACGCAAAAATTTGAACACACATAGTCATAGAAAGACTTCATTGTTAAAGCAGCATATATGTGTATTATTGCGCTCTCTATTTCTTTCTTCACTAGTCAACAATACACAGGAATCCACTTCATCTATATGCAACGCTATCGCTTCTAAGGTATGCTTGCACGCAAAAAAAAAAAATTGCTCCTCCCTTTAAGTGCTTCTTCCAATAGGAAGGCTATCTCTAGGGTGATTAAATAAGATGAATGGCAAAGCAAAAATAAAATCAGAAACACGAAATTTTGACAGTTGGTTCCTTTCACGACCTAGGCACGCAATAAGAAAGAATTTTTGGAAATTCAGCCCCTAAAGTGTAAATTAGGAGGTGAAAGTATGTATGGGGAATCACTTTCTTTTAGCATAAATATTCTACAATACAAAAATGAAACAAGTCTTTCAACATTTCTCAAAATTCATCCCTTTGATTGAATAGGGGAGGAAAATTTGTATGGGGAAACATCTTATTTTGAGTCAATATGATGAAATAATGAAACACATATTTCAGTATTTCTCCAAATTCAACCCCTAAGGGGATGAAAGTAGGTATCAACACTGACCCAATTTTCATGTTTCTAATTTTCATATACTAAATTTCATGGTAACGACTTCTAAAATGATGGCTTGTTAATACATTTGTTTAGTTCCAACGATATTCCATAGATGGCGCCACATAAAAAAAATCACTCTCTCTAGAAATGTTTTCTCGAAAACATGACCCCAGCCGAGCCATAGATTGCACAAGTCGTCCGTTTCTTTCATTCATTCAGTCATTTGATTGTTGGTCTTGGTTGTAAATTGGTTCTGAATAGTAGTCTATTCATTCGTTATTCTGATTTTATAAATTGGGTTGACTCAATGTTAATTGTTAAATCTAATTAATAGCCAAATTCAAATTTGTCAGGAATAAATAAATGCTGATTTCACATTAGTACTCCATAGTTATTAATATAGCAGTATAATCTCTTTGGTAATCACTTCATTCTAAAAATAATAGCTTCATTTCAAAATAAAATTGTTTGGTATACTTCTTCATTTAGTTAATTTACTTAAATATGACTAAAGAAGCATTAAACGTACATAGCGATAAGATACCACATGTGGTTCCTATCATAGGAAATACCATATACGCCTGCCTGTTTCGAGGACTCTCCTATCTGTTTTAGCAGCCTGCACTGGCTTCGTATGGCTGGATAATGTCTATTTATTTTTATATTTAGTTATTTTCATGTTCAAATATTCCAAACAGTCATCAAAAAGAGTCTGAGGAATGCCATGGATATCAGCTAGTGTATTATAAAATGTTTTAAATTTTTCTTGTCTTTCTCTTTTTAAATTTTGCTATTGAATCTATTTAATAAATAAACATATTCATATAAGGCACACTTGCCAGAGAATACATGTATTAACTGCGCTAAAGGCGCTTATTTTTTTTCTTCCAATGACAAAAGTATATGAACCTTGCTTTTGTTTTCTTACTTCTCGGTATTCTGCACATTTTGAACTAATTTTCCAGAGTATACTTGTGGCCTTTTCAAAGGCTTCAAATGAATAGGATGTTTATAACATAGGATGCTTCAACATTTGAAAGTTTTTTCGTTTGTTTCTCAATGAACAGTTTGCAGAGTTATCAGTATTAAAAAGATGGGCTTGCAATTGAAAAGCTATTTGAATTTTCCCATATAGCTACTTTTAAACAACTGATCCGTTAGTGCTTTTCAAATTAGAAATTCAGATTCAGTGCTTCATCTATTACCATACAAATACTTTTGCCTGGAACTAAAACACCAGAGAACTCATTTTGTACTCCTCATGCATCATTTATGTTTATGAAAATTTATCTTTCTACATGTAAATGTAAATTGTGTGTGTGATTGGTCTGTCATGTTTCATAGCAGAATGCAGGGGCAAGTACAACAAGTTTGCTGCTCATGTGCAAATTATTGTGCTTCAAAAAAGCCACGCAACAGCAGTAGCTGCCGTGCACACAGTTTCATGCCATGTGATGGTGCACCTGCAAGAAGAGAACTGCTTACTGGACTAAAATGAGCCAAGTCAAACTTCAAAGATTATATTCTATAATTCATCTTACAGATATTCTCAATTTGCTTTTAAACCCTGACAATAAGGCTTCACCAGAATTTGTGATGGAAGTTACAGATAAGACGAGAGCTGATGTTAAAGTGAGGTCTTGTTTCTGGAGAAGCAATTATTTTTTATTACAGCCCATTAAAGTCACTAATTTTAAATAACCAGGATTTATTTTTTATTTCATTTAAATTTATTAGGGAGGTACGCTGATCCATTACGAAGGCAAACTACGTCTTTTGGAAATTGCCCAAGTACCAAAAGAACACGTAGGATTTTATAAAACTTTTTTTTAACCACACATAAATATATTAAAAGCGTATTTAAAATTGTATGTTCCCTACATTTCAACATGGAACTTATTTGATTCAAAATAAAATTAAACTGTATTGCATGATTTCAGGTTGACGACTTCAAAAGTGTAAAGACATTTAAGTAAGACTTATGTGAATCATTATGAATTGGCCTATTATTCCAAAGAAAATTAATATTTCTCTGTATGTTATTAATAAGAATTTTCAATACCAATAACCTGTGGATTAAACTGAGTGCAGTGGCCAATATCCTAGACAATGGTGAAATGGACATGGAAATTATTGTCAATCATAAAGTGAGTTACTACATACATACACATAGAGCATTTACGAAACAAAAATATTTAATGTTTAACAATCCAAAGGATTTAATGTGTGCAAACTTTAGACATTAGATAATGGAATGAATGTAATACAATTGGAAACTGCATCTGGAGCTGCAATGAAAAATTTTGATGGTGCAATAGGTAAATTATATTAAATTAATGAAAAGAATGGGGAAAATTATAAACAAAACTAGATTACACTTGCATTGTTTCTGGGCATCATTAGGAATCAATGTCCCACGGAGCAGGTTTTTGCCTGTGAAAAAGACATCGGATTTACTGCTTGTCATGAGTAATCTCTACAGCATGAAAAATGGATCTCTCGTCATGAGTCCTAAGAGGTCGTTTCCTTCAGTACCTTTGGTCAAGCTAGGGGATAATCATTTTGCAAAAGTAACAAACCTTACTTCGGAATTTTTTATCCTCTTTTTCTTTTCTTTTTTTTATACTTCATACAACATCACAAAGTTCTACTTTTGTTCTCTCACTTTAGGTTCGAGATTTTCTGAAAAGATTTGCAAGCATTCCGGACATGCTAGAACTGGATCATTTGACAGTTTCGGGAGATGTCACTTTTGGAAAAGGGGTTTCTCTTAAGGTTTGTTGTACCCCAATTTTAAAGACAAAACAAATTCACATGTTATAAACAAACAATTGACGACAGGTAATTTGTTACGTTAAAAGCTCCAAAGTAAAGTTTAACGCTTGAAACTTACTTTGTACTGGAGATAAAAGAGGACATGAAAACCATTTAAACAATGTTTTGCCAGTCACTTTGCAACGAAATTCACCTAGTCATCACCAACATGCATCAAGATTTTTTTTCTTTCATCAGTTCAAAAATTTATTTGTGAAGTTAAATGAGAATTTCCAATTCATATAAAGCACTTTGGGCACAAATCAATGCCAGAACTAAAAAAAAATTAAATGAAGAGAAACTAAATCCCATAGTTACATGGGATTCACAATTAAAAGGAAAAAATAAAACTGATACAATTTTTACTATTATTTAAAATCATACGGGGAGAAAAGAAAAACACAATTCCACATAGAAATTATTTCATAAATTGATTCGCGTGTACAGGGTTGTGCATAACCTTTTGCTAGGGGTCTGGAAAATAAACAAAACTAAGTGGAATGTTCTGC
>JAHWFO010095627.1:136920-147229 GCA_023313115.1 Rhysida immarginata | reverse complement strand
CACCCTTCTCCTTGAAAGAGTTTAAGAAAATGGGTGAGAAAGAGTCACTGGGATTTTGACTTAAATGACATTTCCAAAATGAGGCTGAATTAAGGCATGTGTGATTATTGATGACATAGGCTAGAGCTTCTCCACTGATCGAATGAAATGTAATGTTTAAATGGCATAACCATCCGTTTGAAATCACTAATGTTGACGAAGTTTTGCTAAATTGTTTGCTTTTTAACTTTTAATGTTAAAGTTAAAGAGTTAATGGAAGAAATTTGTATTAAATATTCTTGCAGGGGAGAGGATTTTAATTTTAACTGGACCTAAGCAGGATTTCCACTTATGAGAGAGTTTGAGTTATTCAGATTTACTCTATTCACTGTTCCCTTTTTAATTATCATAACACACAAATGCATAATTAAAACAATAAAAACTCTTTTCCCCATGTGCTTATGAATTATGCTCAAATAATAATAATTGCCAGTTTTTAACTTTCTTGCAGGGAACGGTAATTATCATTGCTAATCATGGTGACCGAATCGATATCCCATCTGGAGCAATTCTGGAAAATAAGATAGTGTCTGGAAACTTACGTATTTTGGATCATTGAAGAGAGAAAGAGAGAGAGAGAGAGGAGAGAAAAAAACTTCTTGTGAGGTACTAGTCGTACAAACTTTAGTAAACCTAAAATTTCTCCTCCACCAAATATAATGGAAATACTGACCATCAAATATTATCCTAAGTATTCTTTGTTAGACATGTTAGTCTAAAATGCATTTCTAAAAAGAGTTCTATAAATTTATTAAAAAAAAAAACAAAAAAAAACTCTCTTTATTTTTCTGTAAATTTGAGTGAAGCTCTATAAAAAATAACTTTCAGTTTATATTACAGCATTAATTCACTTTTTTTTTTTTTTTTAATATTTTTGTAAAATTAATTATTTTTAAATCTTTGTTTTTAATTTTTTTTTTTTTTTTAAGAAATTATAGGTTTTTTTTGTGTTGTGTTGTGTTTTTAAGTAAAAATTTGAAATGGTTCAGAAAAAGATAACTCAATTTCTTTCAGAGAAAGTTCATGGAAAAACCAATTCTTTGCTAACTGAAACTCTTATAAATCTTAAAATTGTCACTTTCTTTTTTCTTCAGAGCATTATAATAATTGTCAAGAAAATATTCACTTTTTCTTGGGGAGTTCTCCTTGTACATTGAAATTGGAAGTCATTATGAATTTTGTTTATTACATTTGAGGGAACATATTTGCTCAAGTCTATTAAGTGATATGAAAGTAATTTCATCAATTAAAAAATAAAATTTAAATATTTTTTTAATCTCAAAAGGATAAAAGGAAGACATTCTTGTTAAAAAAAAAAAAAAAAAAAAGAAAAGAAAAGAAAAGGGGAAAGGCAGCTACGAATGCTGTCAAAAGAAACAAGTAAATCAGATGTCGGGAAGATTGAGAAAATGTTACAAGTTTCTTTTCCTATAAAACTGAGAGCGAATCAGTGAAATAAAGTGTAAAGATGTAAAAGACAGAACAAATCAAGGTCATATTTGTATCCGTCTCAATGTACTTTTAACAATTGAGGATCAAAATATACCTTTCTTTTCTGTAATATTCCTGGAATTTTTAAAATATTGAATATTTTAAAAGAAATACTGGTGCCATAATTTATTTGTTTTGTTTTTAAAAAAAAACAGTTTGTTTACCAACTATATTGTTATGAAATAAGATTGTTGAGAATAATTTTAAATTTTCCACAATTGAAAAAAAAACAACAAAAAAAAAACTTTGTATTTTGGGTATCAAATGAGCGAATGAAATAGAGCTGACAACTTCTTACGAGGAGCAATTATGTCAGATTTCCTGTATCCTTGTCACGATCTTCTTTTAGGAACGAATATATCTGTCTAAGGTTCGATGTGGTCACTGCCAATGGATTAAAATTGCTAGATGCATATTCAATTGTTTGTAATTTTAAAACAACAAATCTACGAGTTTTATCCATTTGATGAATAGTTCGAAATTGATCTATTGGAAGTCTTCTGCAATTGAATCGGAATTATGCCAAATGTTAATTTGAGTCTTTAGTCCTCATTGTATCTTGTTATAATCTTAAATCGGTGATCTTAGGATTACGGTCCACTTTTTGTTATTTGAATGAAATGCAATTAGACAATAAAGTTATATTTTCATAAAATTTTTGTTTATTTCCTCTTTATAAATGAAAACATGCAAGTAAGACATAATAATAAATACAAACAAAAGCACTTTCTAAAAGAGTACAAATGTCTGAATAGAAATTCTCCGGTTTAATTTATTACAGAAAATGAGAAATCACTGGTTTAGTAGATTAATGAGAAAAATTATTATCCATTAATTAAATGTGCAAAATCCAACATGGTGTTTATGCAAAAACTGACAATGGACAAGATGTTTTGCATTTCTTGATTAGGTAATTACAATTTGAATTGAATAAAATCTGGCAACTGATTTGACAATCTTTAGGTAAAAAATAAACAAGTCGTGTTTGCTTTATGTTTAGATTAATGTTTAGAAAAATCATTAAAAAGTGTAGTAACAAACAAAATAAGATAAACCACAATTCCACAAATCATTTGGCATCATATAATTAGTACTACCATTAAAAAGAAATGAAAATGATATGCAGTTAGAGTTTGTTGTGTTCCATAAAGAAAGCATCAATGTTTTTATTATTATTATTATTATTGTTTGGGGAAGCCAAACTCGGATCAAGTCCGGAAGCCAATCCCAGAGGCGGACCCAAAAGAAGGCCAAAGCCCAAGGGACTCAAATGCGAGGGAGGGAAAGTTATGCACTCGTGGGAGTATTGATGTTTGGGTGTAGGAATTTCCTTACTATGTGACAGGTGTTTAGAATTGTGGCTTTCTGTACGGTTTTGTATAAGTGTGGGTTTAAATTTAGTGTTGACAGGCTTTTGTGTAGCGAGTGTGGAATAACCCCAGTGGCAGAAACAACGATAGGGACAATGTGTACTCTGTTAACTCCCCAAAGGCGTTTTATTTCATGTGCAAGATCCGTATATTTAGTGATTTTGTCCGTGTATGTCTTTTGTAAATTGTGTGTGTTGGGGATGGAGATATCAATTATGTAAGCCACTTTGTTTTGCTTATCTACTAGTGTAATGTCTGGTCTGTTATGAGGGATAGTTTTGTCAGTGATTATAGCTCTGTCAAAATATAGTTTATGTGTGTTGTTCTCTAAGACAGTGTCAGGGATATATTTATTGTAAGGAGTGTGAATGTCCCTTAGCTTGTGTATCTTAGCTAGATGTTGATGTATGATGCTGGCTACCTGGTTATGTCTGTGTAAATAATCTGTCTGTGTGAGTATTTTGCAACTGGATATGACGTGTTGGATGGTTTCCTCTGCGATATGGCATTTCCTGCAAGACCCGTCAGTCGATTCTTTGATAATATGTTTTCTGTAGCTTTTAGTGTTAATAACCTAGTTGTGTATGGCAATGGTTCCTTCAGTTTCCCCAAAGAGACTCCCTTCACTCAACCAAAGTTCGACGCTTTTTTGTCGACGTGTGGCTGGTTGAGGTCAGAAGGATGTCTACCGTGGAGTTGCTTTCCGAGCCATGATTGAAGTTTAGTGCATGTTGTAGGAATGTTATGGGTGTTCTGCACGCTGTTCAGATTCAGAGATGTGTATTTTGTATCAGCCATGCAGACTGCTTTGTGTAATGGTGATGTGTGTTGTTTAGAGTGAAAGAATTCTCTGAGTGACTGAGTCTGTTTCTGGTGTAGATCTGTTATGTCAATAAGACCTCTGCCTCCCTCTGAACGAGGCAGGGTGGAGTCTTTCAATAGCTGTGTGTGGATGGTGCTTTCTTCTTCTTCTTCTTCTTATTATTATTATTATTATTATTATTATTATTATTTTCTTTTTTTTGAGAATGTTTAGAATATGCACGCTGTTAGTTGCAAGCACTATATCGAGTCGATAAGAGATTTCTAACAAAGTTCTGTGAAGCAAATTGGAGAATTGATGATCTCGACAGCCAATGTAATTCGACTTTTCTGTTCGTCAATTCTCACAAATTGGGGCACCCTCTACTGTTCACTCTTGGATTATATCATTCTCACCCCTTCAATTATCTCCTCTTGCCATAATCCGGTTATAAATTTTCAAGGTGTACATTAAGAGTTGGAGAGTTATTATCAAGAGACAGGCAGACAGACATTCACCACAGATTAAAAAGGCACTGAATTGGGGGGGGGGCGGGGTCACAATTAGTCTAGTCTGCTTAGGTGCCAAAAGTATTTCATGCTCCCCTAGCAGAGATTTAATACATTGGATTAGAATATGGAATAATTTATGCTGAAGAACATTCTTCAATTACCTAAAAACTGCATCTATGAATCTTTGGACAAGGCTGGTAAATGTTTTGGTCAAGGAGGAACATAAACCTACATCTTTACTTTTACATAACCCCAAAGAAAAAAAGTCACTGGAGTGAGTTCAAGTGACCGGGGAAGCCAGATAGAGTCCTAGATGGAATGATTGTACACTACTGCCTGCTAGTGAAGAAATGAGCAACTACATCACAGTATCTGTCAAAAACCAAATTTGTCCATTATATGTTAATCTACCTTTCATCTACCTGTTAATATGTTGTATCTTATGTACGAGTCTTAGTTACTGGCCAGACTTTTGAAATCTCAGGGGGCTTATGCAACACGCTGTTCAATGTATTTAGAGAATTACAGACAAGGACCGATGAGAATTTAATGACATTATTGGTAGTCATCCAGAATTAAATAAGTGAGTTCAGAAACTGCCAATGTTGACAACAAAGTTGTCATCAAAATAAACTTTCATGTTATGTCGGTATTAAACTATATGGGAAAAAGAGTTTTCATTCTTGCGTCCAGTGTCTAGTTGACTGCTTTACCCATTAAATAGGACCTGACAAAAATAAATGAATGCTGTCCAAGAAAGACTTACAGTGTTGGAATTAAGCATTAAACGATTCTGTTCAGTAATGGCAAGGAAAATGTATCAATGATCATTAGATAAAACCAAATTAAAGGCACAAAATCACAAAAATGTAGCCACACTGTGTTACTAAATCTCTGCCATGACTGTTGTAAAATGAAACATTTCAAGGAATAGGCTTTCTTCCTTTAGTGGTCCCACTTTTGTCAACCCAAAAGTAAATCAAGTTGTCAAGCAAAAACAGATTGGATGTTAACCCTTAAAAATTACCAATTAACTAATTAATGTTCTCTTCTTTCTTGCCTAATGTACAATTATTTAACGTACCTTGTGAGTAGCATCGCAATGGAGAGCATTTCGTATGTCTTCTAATGCTTTTCATCCGTTTGTTGTCATTGCATTACCATCGACGGCAAGATTTCAAGTGTCGATCTGGGTCAAACAAAAGAAGAAAAAAAAACCACCAAACTAAGTATTTATTAGTATTTGAGCATGTATTTATCACCTATAAGGGGTGGTTCAAAAGTAATGCCTAGTTACACTTAACACGAGACTAAAACGCTATATGGAAGAGCATATGTTGCCGTGTAGGGTACAGAACCTTTTTATCCAGAAATGTTTGGGACTTGAGATTTTCTGGATGAGAGTTTGTTTTTTTTTCTGTAATTTGGAGCACAAAGTATTAGAATCATTTAAACTACATCGTGTGAATGTACTTCAAATGATTGTAGACTTAGTGTTCCAAAAAAAAATCCCTTATCCAGAATGTCCCAGTCCATTATAGACAAGCAATGATGCATTAAATTCATTCATTTTTTGTCAGTAGCAAGCACATTCGATGCCGTGTTGAAGACAAAGTGCAGGGATGGAATTTTTAACCACAAAAAAAGGTGAATCCTTGTGATTTTCAGGTTTGGGCATTCACCACAGATAAAGCAGTGAAGTCGTCGTGAGGTTGTTGATCAAGGAATGACCACTGGAAATCTTCATGGGCAGGATGATAAAAACTGGTTCACTGTTGGGAAAAATCTGTAACGGTGACTATGCTATGGTATATTGAAAAGTAAATGCAAGTTTTTGTAGCTAATAAAATGAACTTTCATAACTTATTGGTTTCATTTGTATAACTCTTTTCATTTCCGAGTGATGAGCGACTCTTCAGCTGACTCTCATATTAAGAAAGGGTTGGGCAATTTAATCATAGAAAAATAGACGACTGACTTTAAAAAATGGATTCATTGTTGGTGATCATCTAGCTGGAGCCATGACTGAAACGACGAAGCACCTGACAGGATTCTAAGAGTATTCAACCACTAGAAACCTGATCTACAGTCTTTGTCTAAAACTGGTAACTAAGATAATCACGAGCGAGAGCGCCATCGTTTAAAACAACATGCACAGAGAAACAGAACATCCACTGCATGATGAACAGTAGTGACCTACATGTGCCATAGATACCTGAATATTGTTGCTAACCAATTCCATTTTACAATGCTGCATTTTTATCCTCATGTGACAGTTTCTTCAAGGATGACAACACTACTGTGCATCGTGCACGGTTGGTAGTTTTGCACATTTGAGAACTGGCATCCACCAGCATAAACAGCAAGCTAGCTGTGCCTACATATTTGCCATTAGATTCAAATCGGATGATTCAAGTCCATAACTGGAACCCCATTTTGCAGGAACCACCAGCACAATTGTCATATTTATTCATTCTTGAAGAGTTGCTACGAATTAATAAATAACTCAGAATTAAAAATTCATTGCAACCAGCTGAATTGAAAAGTAATAACTTCTAATTTTTGATGTTACTGCTAATACAGGGTGTACCGGAACGATGTGTACAAACTTGGAAGGGAGATAGTATGGATGACTGATTCTCAGCAAAAAAAAAAAAAAGTTAATAAGAACATGGGTCTGAATTTGAACGCTAACTGAGATATGAATAGAAATAAAAATGCCGCCACCAAGATCAACAAGTTAATAACTCGGGTTCTCTAACACCTAGGATAATGAAATTTGGGAGAATAATAGGGTGCATAAAACTATCTATACCGTTTTTGAGTTAATCTTATGGACTCCATCATGGAGAACTAGATCGTTACATTGTACATAAGCCTGTCACTCATAACATTATAAAAGATCTTGTATGGCTGCAAAATATAACGAGAGATAAACAGCAAAGCAAAACTAAAAATATTGACTCATTGGCCTACAAGTTTCAAAATACTTTATCTTCATTCTGACTAGGAAAATAACCTTTGAAACACATCAGCCACTTCTTCAATACAGCGAAAACCCTCACTCTCTATAACGTAAACATTACTTGAACTTGGTTGGTTTGCTTTAGAATCCATGCATTGATTCACTCTCTGTAACGAAACGGTCCTTCCCTATAGAGAAGAACTTGTATAACGAGGCCACTATAGAAGGAAAATGTTGACGGAGATAATCGAATCAGACGGCAAAGCCTCTATTAATATGCTTGGATGCAGTGAAGTTTCTGAACAAAACTTGGGAAGAGATAACAGCAGCAACAATACAGCAATCCTTTCATCATGCCGAGCTTTATAGTAGTTCTGCTAGTGCCAAATTAGATGCAGAACAAAAACTTGAGGGCGAGGATGGTCTACCGTGGACCGAGTAGATTAAACCGTTTAACACGCCACATACTTTCACTCCTGAGGACCTACAAAACTAGGCAGAAATAGACGAGGAATTGGTCACAACAATGTCACTTACTGATGGAGAAACCCTCAATTTGGTAACACTTGGAGGAGCAAAAGGAAGATGAAGAGGAGGAACATTTGGACAATCCTACACCATCACGTGTATGACAAGCACTTGACGTGGCCAAATTATTAGAGAAATTCTTATGGCTTCATGAAGATGATCCCAAACCATCCCAAGACATGAACAAAATTTATAGCAAAATACAAACAAAATAGTGGCATGGCAAACAACATCAAACAAAGATGACAGACTACTGTATAACGTCACTGTACTACTTTCATAGCAGTCATTAAAAAAATTTTATCTGTAAACTTTTTTTTCCCCTTCACTCTATACGAGGACGTACCCAAAAAAACCAGAATTGTGGTGTCAATATCCAGGTGCTTATATTAAAGACTTCTCCCGCCAGATGAGTGTAGGCCAACACTTCCTCCGTCGTTATGCCAAGCGGCGTTGCTAGGGAAGCTCGTGCGCAGTCTCTGTGAGCAGTTATGTAAAGACTATTTTATTTGTTTGGCATTTTTTGATGTGAGGTGTGAACTACCTCTGAAAAAAGGTGGCCATATTAAAGCAAAGCATGGCCATATTTTTTTAACTTCTTCATCTCATCTCACTCCACTCATAATATCCACTTTTCCCTCTAAGCAATGGGCACTGCTGCCCAAAATTATGCACGTGATATGGGTATCATCAGGACAATGAAGGCCTACTTTAGGCACGAGATGTACCATAGAATCATAGAAATGCCCGAGGACAGTAATGGCCGACTCCTAGCAAATGAAGTTGTTAAAAAAATAAATCTGCTTGATGCTATGCACGTGCTTTCTGTTGCTTGGTCAAAAGTGTCACCGACAGCCATCAATAACTGCAGGAAAAAGACTGGTTTAAGTTTGAAAAAGAAGAGGTGCGTGAAGACCAAAAAGGTGAGGCTTTGATAAAATGGGTGATTATTTAAACGTTCAAAGTAATGTTAATGATTTTTTAAGAAGACAAACTTGTCACACAGACTTAGAAACAGGGTTCGTACGCCTTGTTTCATTTAAAATTCCAGACATTTTTCAGCCGAAATATTTTATTCCTTTTCCAAGCCAAAAATCATCCCAGTTAAACACTTAACATAAAATGTTACAAAAGAAACCATCACTCAAATTTCGTTTAATGTTTTACTTTACATTTTACATTTTTTAAATACTCTTGATTTCTGTATTAATGCTCGAAAGAATTTCTTGTTTCTAGGCACTCAGGTGCAAAGCCTAAGACTTTATTTGAATAAAAAAAATTTCTAAGCCAAGCTCTCTGTTTTCTAATCTATCTTTGGAAGGTAAGAAAAACGACATGCTACTTTTCCACAAAGAAGTTTATTCACCCACATTGCATTGCAACCGAAATCCATATATAAATCAGAGTCCGTTGGAGTCTTTGTCCTTTTACAGCTCGGAAAATACTCAACAAATCTCCACGAAACTTTCCATGTACGCAGTTAAAGTTACTGTGCCCTATTTAGGGTACTTTTTTTACCGTGTTTTTTTATCAATTTATTAAGTTATTCTTATTTTTCGTAAAGTTGAATAGACTTCAAAGAATGTCACTAGATGGCAACGACAGACGGCACACTTCTATTTAGTTACATACTATTGTAACTTTAATTTAACATATTAATATTCATTTTATTAATTAATTTCGTTTATAGAAGTAAAATTATTATATAATGATTTAAGAGACCTTAGCTTAAATTCCAGCTTTTATAATGGAAAATTTCATCAAACAAGCATAGCATTTTTTAGGCTTTTTACTATTCATTAAATCTATCTCTGTTCCCATTCTCACCTATGATCACGAATGACTGAAAGAGTGTCATCGCGGGTACAAGCAGCTGAAATGATATTCCTGAGAAGTGTGGCAGATATTACCCTGCTAGATAAAGTGCACAGCAGCACAATAAGGGAGTCTTCAGGTGTTGAGCCGCTACTTCTCCACATCGAGAGATCTCAGTTGTGTTAGGATGGCCACGTGTTACAGACGCTGCAAACTGGTCTATCCTAGGCAGTTGCTTATTTCCAAGGGGTCGGCCCAGAATCAGGTGACTAGACTACGTTGAGAATCTGAGTTAGAGTTGCTTGGATATTACTATTGAGGACTTGCGCCTGATGGCAGAAGATCACAAGCGCTGGAGATCCTCCATAGGGCTGTTGCCCTCGTGACCCTAACGGATAAGCGGATCTGAAAAGTAAGTAAGTATAAAAAAATAAAAATAAAAAAAAGTGTGTTGCATTTGAAGAATTTCTGCAAGCTCATCTGCCAAACTCTTTTCTTGTTTAATTGAAGACTTTCTATTTGTTCGTGCCCACACTTGCCATTAAAATCTCTGTTCTCCTCATAACTTGATGGATTTTTATGAATTCTGAATCTAAATGAAATATAATTTTCAATGGAATATGAATTTACAGAGATTTTAAAAATGGTTACTCTTTGAAGGAAATTCAACACAACGTAGGCAAGAGAAGTGGATCTAAGTGAACCTTGTTCAAGCGCTGACCTAACTCCAAAACGTAACACTATAATAACTATGGCTAATCCAACGATAACCATGGGACAATAGTAA
>JAHWFO010095627.1:115765-136910 GCA_023313115.1 Rhysida immarginata | reverse complement strand
CTATAATAACTATGGCTAATCCAACGATAACCATGGGACAATAGTAAGCATTAATCAAAGTGAGTAATGTAAGTTCTTGGATTTTTAATGGCTCTGTACTGTAATTTAATGACAAAATTAATGTAACTTCTGATATTTTTAATGATTCTGGTTTTCAAATTTTTAATTAGTCCTGTGATAGTATCTATTCTAACTCCGCTATTGGATTTCTATCCTTTGAGCGTAAGCCGCGACTGTGTGTTGAGTAAATAATTATTTAATTTAATGTAATTATTTTATTAAATGCACCTTACATTTTTACTTAATTTATATGAGATTATGTCTATGATGTTGAACTCTTCATAAGTTCTATTGTGTGTTAGTCTCGATTTTCCGTGGGTTTTTTTTCTTATTTTTTTTTTCACTTGGTTTTATATACATAATACATTTGTCTAATTTTACTATCTGGGCTTTTCTTTGTTTTTTCATCAACCCCATTTTTGGGTATGGCCTGTTGGGGGGTCAACTTGGGCTTGTCCCTCTGCTTTGTCCAGTGGGGTTTTATCCTGTTGTCGTCACAATTATGATTATTAAAAAGTGTAAGACACAAACTATACAGATACATCAAATACAAAATATACCCGAGTATTAGATTTTATTAATCTGACCTGCCAAATAAAATGGCAGATTCCATCTAAAACAGACAACAAAACATTATTTAAGTATTAAATATTAAATCATTAATAAAAAGTTATCAAAATTTCTTTCTTTCCCAATGGTCAGGTGACTTGAGTGCCAGAGCCTGTCATTCTTGTAGAAAACAGTAAAATTCATTTTGCCGGTAACAACCAGCAGCCAATTGTATTAATACATACACCGTTATTAATCATTTCTGTAAAGTGCCTGTTATTATTTCAATTTCTCTTTATTGTAGCTGTTTCAGATAATTAAACGAAGCATTTTAATTTCTATCATTACAGGATAATATACGACACGAGCATATTCAAATAAACCTTTGATTTTTTGTTGTTTTTTTTTGTTTTGTTTTTATTCCCCCCCCCCCCATTCTTCAAAATATAAAGAAATACACTACTGTATAATTGCTATAAAATTTTTCATTATTTCTAATATATTTTTCATTTCCAGGGACACTCTAAATGGGATTCAATTGATATTAAATTTACAATTGGGATTATTATTTATTCCTTATCAACGAACTGCTCTTTGATTCAGTCCATGTAATATTGCTTTTCACTGATATTCATTATGGCTAAAACTTCATATCGTTTTGTCACAATACGAGATGGCTGTTTTTTTGGCATAACAGGAACAATGCCACAGCTCTTTTGATGACACCTCAAATAAGTAAGTGAGGCAAGATAGGTGCCACACTTACTAAAAATTCTTTTTCTCGTTTCATTTTTCAGTGATGGGAATTCTACGTCGTAAGGTATTTCATTACATACAACAAATAATGGATTTTCTTTTAACAAGGTTTGGTTTGGTTGGTATTAACGTCCCTTTCCACTACTATGGTCACATAAGGACGGTGTTATAGGGACCGCAAATTTTGCCTTGCGAGGGTTCTTTAACGTGCAGCTGGCAAACGATTATACGGGACCAACGGCTTCCCCTCCGAAAAAGTGCGTGATCTCAGGATTTCTCCCTGAAAAATCCTCTTCGTCCTCGGCCGGGATCGAACCCTCATACTCGGGCATCAGAGGCAATCACGCAACCACTGAGCCACCGAGGCGGATTTCTTTTTATAAAGTGTTTTGGAATATGCTACTTTATAAAAATGGATGGATAATTTCCATTATCTTCTGCTATGTTGAGTCCTGCACTGCAGGAGGTAGAAAGCAATATGGCTTCGAAATGGTTAATGACATTGCTGATCTATCAAGAAAGGTCGTGACTTATTTGATGCTGATCAAGTACAGAAAAAATTCCCCTTTCAGAATAAACAAAAACATATGGAGTCCCCATTCCTAGACTGCCTCTGAAGTGACCGTGATGTGACACAGTATTTGATCCCCTCTATCCTATCGATGTGACGTAAATACTTGAACGACCCATTATGCCATTTCATTACAGGCTACTCTACTCGCAGTTGGTCATTTCGCTCACGGCGCAAGCCAATGCTCTCTCTATCCTATTTCTACTCCACTTGGATGGTGACGGGGCAATCGAAATTATTCTAGTAATTGCATAGTGGTCTAATTTGCTGCTAATGGCAACAAAAAAAGGAATTGTGAAATAGCAAATGGTAGAAGTATTTAATTAAAACCTACGCATTTCGAATACACTTCATCATCAGGGTAGGATACAACTGTAGTTTTGAATACCTACCAATGTAGTTGTATCCTACCCTGATGATGAAGTGTATTCGAAATGCGTAGGTTTTAATTAAATACTTCTACCATTTGCTATTTCTCAATTCCTTTATTTTATTTTTTTTGGTTTGGTTTGGTTTGGTATTAAGGTCCTTTTCAACTGCTATGGTCATTCCAGGACGGCGTTATAGGGGGCCGCAAATTTTGCCTCGCAAGTGTTCTCTAACGTGCAGCCAGCAAACAACTACATAGGACCAACGGCTTTACTTCCCTTCCGAAGGAAGTGCGTGATCTCAGGGGCATCAGAGGCGATCACGCAACCACTGAGCCACCGAGGCCTTTTTTTTTTTTTTTTTTTTTTTTTTTGAAGTGAAACTTATGTGGTGACTTAGGGAGTGAAATGCTGGCATGAAACGTTTTTCGCGTTATGGAAGTAACGTATTCCAACAATCCAACCTTCATTGTTTCCAACCTTCATTTGAAAGTTAAGTAATTTGAATAAAACATTTGATTGTTACGGAGCGAGAAATGACTTCATTAAATCAACAATCACTGGGCTTTGATTTTATAGATAGTCTTCTCTCCGCAACAATCAAATGTTTTATTCAAATTATTTATTATTTTGAAATTCCTTAACTTTCAAATTTTAAACTCAATTTTATCGACGAAGGCAAAGAGGCTCGATCTTAAAGACATTCCTATTCGCGTGCGCAGCCGCCTATAGATGGCGTTACCATCTGTTGGAAATGGCGGAGATAATGGGTATTTTACAGCTTGCTAAGCTTGTGCTGCCTTGAGAATTTTGATTTTCCAGTACTCAAAATGAATACGACATTCAATGTTACGCTAGCTGATACCTACAAATATGTAGGTAAGAAAGAAAATAGGGAATTGAGGGAATAGGTTCAATGACATTATCCTTGGGAAATGTGTCCATATATATATATATGCTGTTTTCTACATTTGCTGTTGACTTACAACCCCAGACACAACAGCATGTGTTATTGATTCTCCTCATTTTGAAGCTATATTTACGAATACAACCATTCGCTGTAAAAACTCCGTGAATCTGTACCCGTTAAAGGCACCATCTTGTTAATTTCCACATCACCACTAGATGTCAGACACTTCTGCTGTGCACGCCAATTCTACTTTTTAATACTCGAAAAAAAAAAAAATGGCAACAGAATGAGCAACACGCATTTTCAATTTATTTTTTTTTCATTAATAATTTTTGGATTAATTGTATTCCTGTTTCAATGTCAAAAGTACACATTTTAGTTGATTGTATAATCTAATACTTGAATTGTCTTGGTCTGTCTGAGGTTAACACAGAAAGTTGAAAAATGCTCAGTATTGATTTTTTAGTTAAATGTATAACTTATTAACTTTGAGTAAGAAAGATAAGATTTGCTTAGTCTCTCTCTCTCCAAAATGGATAATTTAATTTGATAACGCAATTAATAATTAAATAACCCATCAGTGGTCTAGTAAAGCATGTTCTAAAACATTATTTATAGTTCTCTAAAGCTTTTGTAACAATTTTAATATTTAGAATCAGACATTGTACTGTTGCTAGATCATGCACTTGGATTTGGAGAAAATACTTGGATTATTTTTAAATAACTCCTGCATGTTTTAAATGATTGGCTTTTTAATCATTATTAGGTAACTAATCCTTTTCACTGATTATATCATTCAATGTTTTTCACTGACTATTATTATCATGCACTTGAAGTTTCACTTCGGTCGGTCGGTCGGTCGGTCGGGTGTCCGCGACACACAAGTTTATTTATTTATTTTTTTTGAAATTGTTCTTGTTAGGATTGTTTATGGAGATCTTACTTTTTATAAAAACGCTTTTGTGTATTCATTATTTTTTGCTCAACATTTTTATTTCTCTAGTTTTTAAGAAGTCTCCTGCTGAAGAACCCCATGGCAATGTGTACGTAGGCGTAGTGTCTGTCTCTCTCTCTCTTCTTAATGGAAAGATACAAGGGCTCTTATCAAATGAATGATTTCGTTTACTCAAATAGGAAGAGACAGACAGACGTCCACTCGACATCATTTCCCAAAGAATTGGAGGAGACAGATCGCATTCCATTTACTCCTGATTCCATTATAAAGTAGCTCCATCCCCCTCATTTATGTTTGTTTGTTTCAAGAGGGAACATGACTGGAAGTGTAGCAAGGTGTCTGTCTGCACTTTAGGCAATAAACAAACGATCGCTCGCAGGAGGCATTGGTTATAGCTGAACAGCAACAGGGGACGGGCATTCGAGAGAGTAGCCTCCATTTCTCCCTTCACGGGACCGCCACCGAGCCTCCATCGAGAATTAAAGAAACGGTTAATGTGAACTATCTGCACAATCGCGCGATGGCTGAATCCGCAAACTGAATTGTCGCGTCTCCTGTAACCGGCCGAGGGGAAACCAACTGCCCCCTGTAACCAAATAGGTTGGGGTATATATCAGTTATTTGCCCCCGGAGGGGGACGTCGTAGACAGAACGCCGAAGGCGTTCGAGTAACGGAAAACAGCGACCAGCGAGGCCCGCAGGGCCGAGAGTGGGACTTGCGTTTGCGATTGTGCAGATAGTTCACATTAACCAAAGAAACTGTTAGCAAAAAAAACAACATTATATACCGTCATCGCTGCACCTCAAATATTCCTCCTCCTGTCGGAGCAGATGGAGCCACTCGTTTAAAGAAGTCACTCGTCCTCGTCTCGTTGGATCTCCCGCGGCGTTGCTGCTGCTGCCCACTGTCGACAAGAAACGACACTCGCCCCTCCGAGCGCCACAGCAGAAAAAGAGAGGAAGATCGCAGTGGAGGGAGGAGATAACGGACACTCGAGGCTTAGCTTTAGTTTTTTTTTTTTTTTTTTTTTTTTAATAGAGGAGAGTAATGTTTCAAATTAAACAGCAAATATAAGAAACAAAGCAGAGCCTTCTTTTTAAATCTTTATCATTTTATTGTTTTTACTTTTTATTCGCACATTCTACACACAAATGGTAAAAAAAAAAAAAAAAGAATAACAAAAGTACGAAAAAAAGAGTAACAAATCAAATCAAATCAATAGAATAAATAAATAAATAAATCAATCAATAGAATTGTAAATGGGCAACTTGGATTGGAAGGCAAAAATCAGTGTGCGCTCTGCTGGTCTGTGCCTCGGCCGCGTTGCAAGGTTCGATCGATTCACCCGCTGTTAAAGGTCGCCTTCGTCGAAAATTGGGGCGTAGAAAATTTGTGGCCCGTGCGACTCCGTGGAGCGTAAGAAGCTTCGACTAGAAAATGGAACGGAAGAAGGAGCCTCGTTTCGTTGGACCACCATTGCAACGCCTTTGAAGAAAACTCACTGCTCACGTAGTAGCTCTCTCTCTCTCTCTCTCTCTCTCTACTCCCCCACGAACAATTAAAAAAATAAAAAAAAATTCGCAACTGATCAATTTCTTTTGAGACAAGTCGTTTCTCTAATTTCTTTTTTGTTTAATCGAATGCATTGTTGGTTTGCCGTTTCTGTGTCTGTGTGTGTGTGTGTGTGTGTGCGCGCAAAGGAATTGCCTGCACATGTGAAGAGAGGGAGGAGGGAGCGGGAGGAGCAGGATGCGTGCGTGGGCGTGTCTTTCAACTCCCTTCGATGGCATTTCCAATCGATTTCGTGTTCGTGCGCTCCTCATAGCCTCGCTGAATGACATCCTCTCTCCGGGGAGCGGAAATGACCAATGGCCACCTTTGCGCATGCGTCGTCACTCGAAAAGAAGGACCCTTTCCCCCCCACCGACCCCTGCTCTCTCTTCCTTCTCCCTTTTCCATCATCTGCTTGTGTGTGTGTGTGTGTGTGTGTCTGTCCTCAAAGGAGGAATCGAGTCGTGACAGTGTTCCTAAGGAAAGCGTTTCGCCGACACGTCACCCAACGCTAGCACTTTGTAGGACCAAACTTTGTAGGAGACTCGAGTGATCGGAAAAGGCCGACGTCCCTTAAGACTCTTGAACGTCCGTCGCATCCTCTCAGAGCACAAGTCCTTTTTTCTCCCACCCCTTAAGGCATCTCGTGAATTCGACAACGTTCATCTCTCTCGGAGGATGCCACCCTATGAACGAAGACAAAAGCAGCGTTAAGTAAATAAAGAAATGCTGCCTTCGCAGGTCCCATTTCCAACGTTACGGGCGATGATGATGATGATGATGCTATTCTCAATGGAGAAGGATGGGAAAGGAGAAAGGAACAATGAATAGAATGGGGTTGGGGGGAAGCAGCGACTGTTACTGTTCGGTCGTGAAGTAGGAATTTTGCATGAGATAGAGTTTGTCGATGGGGTTGACGTTGGAGCCGTAGCTCGGCTGAAGGAACTTGTTGAGGGCGGCGGCGGCTGCTGCTGCTGCGGCTGCAGTGGCGGTGGCGGCCGAGGAGGAGGACGACGACGGGGAACGGTGCTGCTGCGGATCCGAGGGGTCGTCGTAGGCGTCGCTCGCGTCCATCGACAACGCCGGGCTCCCGTACAGGTCGTCGCCGGTCCCGTACAAATCACCTGCGAGAGCGACGGCGATTAAAACGTAACGTCAATAGAAAAAGAAGAAAAAGGATGAGATCGATAAAGACAGGGTGACTACTGACCGTCGGTGGCGGGGGATCCGTAAGGGGCATGGCTGCTGCTCATGGATCCGGCGTACGAAGGGGAATCTCCGCCTCCGCTCTCGTGAAGAGGCACCCCCAGCAACGAACCTAAAGAAGAAAGAGAAAATAAACTAAAATAAAAAAAAAACAATTTACATCCATTCATCATCATCATCCGTCCCCTCTGCCACCCGCATAATAAATCACACGCGCCCTGACAACGAAAATGTGTCCGGAATGCTCCGTGCGTCTTACTTCACGCGTTAACGGACGAGGTCGGGCCAGTTGACATCTGTCCAGCGACGAAAGAAGTCGCTCTGCTCTTTTCATTATTTGTGGGTGGGTCGTCGTGTTCATAGAAAATGCCCAGCGCATGTCGGACAGGTGCGATCTATGCCACAAACGCTATTCGGATTGCTTGCTATTCCGTAATGTCAGTTGAAAAATGGCCGAGTAAAAAGAAGAAACGAGGTGGACGTGTGAGACAGCCCATGAACAAGAAAACTCAATGCTTCGCTACACTTAACAATGCAGTCAACAGAAAAAAATACTGATTGTTAAAATCCAAGACGGAAATAATCAAGGTTACATTGTTACTCACCCCAGATGACTTTTCCACGTCAGGGCAACACCACCTACACACGGACACGTCATATCTTGTTACATCACCTACGGTAGGGTATTGTTAATCGTAATGATTTGCTCTACCGTAGGTAATGTAACAACAATGTAGGGTTTTTCCGTGCGCAGGCTTTCTCTGTAGGCAGGGCCTAGTCAACGCCTCCTGAGCGCGAAAACGTCCTACATTGTTACATCATCATCGTTATTCGACCCGAGGCCAACGAGTCTTTCTAGTCGGCCAAATTTAGGGCTTATCATGGGTAGAAACAGGATTAACAACGGTCGACTAATGATGATGATGATGATGTAACAATGTATGACGTTTCCGCTATCTGTCTCGGTGGTGTTGATCCAGCCCAGAGATATGACATTGTTAAAATGCTAAATCTGTAATACCAAGCGAAATGTTGTTTGGACATACTAATTGTTTAATTGCTTTTGTACAACAATTGAAACGGCCATCACATTGGGCGCAAACTAAGGCCCGATGGAGTATAGGAGGGGCTTTGGAAACGCAGGAGTGGCACACCAACGAGAAAGACAAGTATGTAGTAATCAAATATGAAAACTGTGGACACATAAAGAGTGGTTTCTTTCCTTCCTTCAAGTTAGGGCGATCGATAAATGTTGTTTCCGTCTTGGAATTTAACAAGTAGTGTATTTTCGCTACGGGAAGAAGATCACTCACTTTGATGTGTGCATTCGGGACACAGAGAGCCCTCGAGCAAATCGGGAGTCTCTGAAGAAGCAAGCGATCGACGTCTTTTGCACCATTTTACAAAAACGGAAGGAAGTCGTCTCGGTTCATTTTCTTTTTTTATTTATTTATTTATCTTGGAACCGAATGTCACTAGGATAAACCGAGCAGTATCTGCTAACTGTACCTCCCGCCGTCGGATGAACGCTCGAGGGATCGGTGGATCGACCGTTGTACGACATCTGCAACGAACATTGAAACCATACATCCACGTGATCTTGCTGGCCCATGTTTGGCAAGAAGTGGACTAGCGCCTGACACTAAATGCATAACAAAATCGGCTTTATGCTGTTCAATTGTTCAACGAAAGTTTGAATAGGCGGGTCCCAATTCAATTTCTGATTTCAATTGTTAGACATTGTTGCAAAGTACAACTTGTCTTTACAACTGCGCATGTCCAGCCACCCGTCATTGCTAGCCACCTGGTGAGAAATACCCTAGACCAGGTTATCCTGTGATAAAAATCGAAAGGGTTCCTCCCCCCCTTTGTACCCGAATTCGGACCCAGATGTCGGCGCCCTCTAAAAGACAAGGCCACCAAATTAGAGGCAGGCAGGCAGTCTTAAAGATTAAAATAAAATAAAATGCCAGTAGGCACAGTAGACACAGAATTTTAAATGAACTACAGGGCAAGTCAAAATGATGGACCCCATTTCAGAAGTTTACTCTGTGAAATCTAAGGAACCTATGGTATTGCGCGAGACACGTGCTACGAAAGGTAAACGTTCAAGGTTTACTTCAAACGCATTACATCACAGCAAAAATGTTGTGTGTGAGCGCCTTACGTAACCCGACACACATCAAGCCTGCCGATAGTCTATCTCCTGCCAAACCCAAAGTGAAAACACTTTGTGGCAACTAAACTGTGAAAGTTAACTTCTCGAAGCATATGTCTCACATTTTGACTTGCCCTGTAGAGCTCCCTAGAAATTATCAACACCCCTCTTTTGCCTAATTCCCTAGTTTCTTATCAAATACCCAACACTGGCATCCATCCATCCATCCATCCACTTCCTACGTGTAGGCTATCGACAAAGAGTTCCCTCGTTAATTATGGTTCGGTGCTAATCGATTCAATTCTTCTAAAAACTGATGCTCTATGTCGAACATGTGTACATAGCGGGACTTGATTCTCTAGTTTTCTTAGGAACACATTAGCACCGATGAAGGGGCTAATCCTACATTTGCCATTTCTAGTCCACCCACCCAGTGGGTCTTAGTTTGCGCGATATGTGATGGCCATTTCAATTGTTGGGCACTAATTGTTACAACAAAAATAAAACAATACTTAACTAAGGCTGGATGGATGGATGGATGGATGGATGGATGGACTACTACTATGTATGTATAGTCGGTAGCATTTATTATGGCAGATTAGTTTCTTTCTCTTATCACTGGGCAATTCATGAAATGAAACTCGGTGAGTTATTCCATTTGAGGAACGCAATAATAAATAGATCACCATGTTAAATGAAACACTGCAAAGAGAACATGCCAACGTTACTGTGTACCATCAATGATTACGCACAACGATGGAATGATCGACTGCATTTTTCTAAACTCAAGTGGGTCTTACGTGGGTTTACGGGTCCAGAGTTATAAAATAGGCCATGCTTTAACCATGGTTCTCAGTTAAACTATCGATTACTCAATTCTTCCACCCTCCACTGTGCGAATGTACCATTTCAATTGACTAAACTTTGTACTCTTTCATCATTTGCGTTATGGTTACAGCACTAGAACTCCTGCTGACAAGGAGAAAGTTATCTTACTTAAATACAGAATCACAAAACCTCAACGCAACTAAAATAGAGATGAGTGATCCACGGCTCAGTTCTTTGGGATTGGGAATGCTGGGTACTTATCTGTCAGTCAGTACTCTCCACAGCGGAACGGTTGAACGAAGGTTGGCTCCCTTAAGGTTCTTTTGCTTCGCTGTGTCTTACTATAGCCTCCCTTATCATTCATTCATTGTACAGGGTGTTGGAAAAATATAGTGCTGGGTAGCCTATCCTCTCGCTAATTGGGAAATTTTATTGTGTTAACCCATTTACGCCGAAATTGGTCAAAATGGAAATGGACACTTCTTCATATTTTAACATTTCTATTCTGTAGCATAAGCAAATAAATAATTTACAAAAACATAAAAAAAATTTCATAATATAATTAAAAAGGAAGTTAAAATGACAAAGTAATCTCCAAGTCCACTGTCCTGGCAATAATTTTTCACACTTCACTGTTGACTTGTTTAAAAGGTGACAATAGGAAATGATGAGAACGATGAAAAATATTGAAGAATTTAAATTTTGAAATTAAGATCCGAAAATTTCGATGAAATGAAAATGCGGTCCAATTAAAAAGAAAAATTTAAATTAAAACTAGAAAACTAAGTAGTGACGTCAGTTCCTGGTCCGTTGCCTAGCGACTCCAAACTTAGATTTTATTCAAAATTCTAGGCTGTCATCCATAGAGTGGAATTTTTTTTATGTCTTTACAGAATAGAAATGTTAAGATATGATCAAGTGTCAATTTCCATTTTTACCAATTTCGGCGTAAATGGGTTAACAACATAAAATTTCCCAATTAGCATTTTATAAAGCGGCCCCTGAAGCGAGAGGACAGGCTACCCAGCACTACAATCCTCTAGATTTTTGCAACACCCTGTACACTGCTCTGCCAAAAGTATCCGGACACCCCTAAGTTCGTGTGGTCTTACCGTATAGGATGCACGTGACAGTATGCATATCAAAGACACGGTACAACACCAGTCAGAATGCCAAAGATCCGAGCATTATCCGACTGAGAGAGGAATGATAGAGGGGTTTGACTGGGCCTCCTCGCTCAACTGTGCACGATGTTTGCGCACAAAAACGAACAGACAGGTGCAACAACGACAGCAAAACGTTCCGGGCGACCTCCACTCTTGTCGCCGAGAGACAAACGTGCTCCTCGGGTGGTGGTGAGGCATCGCAAAGACACCCTGCGGGACATCACTGCTGCCTTTGTAGGGGGCTAGACGCCTACTCTCGTGCCGTCCACGAGAATGGCTTCTGTGGGAGAGCCTGAAAAAGGAAGCCATTCGTCTCGAGGGTGAATGCTGTTTCGTCGTCTACGATGGTGTACGGAGCAAAGTCATCAGTGAAGTAGTGATGATTGAGCGAAGGTCCTGTGGAGCGAAGAAAGCCGTTTCACCCTCCAACAATCTGACGGTCGTGTGTGGCTCTGGAGACTGTCCAACGAGAAATACGATCCAGAGTGCCTCGTACCTACAGTGAAGGACTCTGGCGGTGGGGTTGTGGTGTGAGTCACGTTCTGTACAACAGGCATAGACCTATCTTCGGTGTCGACATGCGACTAAATGCCCCACGGTACCAAGACGCATCTTCCTGGAGCGATGGTGGAGTTCTATGGCACCTCATCGGACTGCTTCTTCCAGCTGGACAATGCTCCGTGTCACGGTGCTCGTTCAACACAGGCATAGTTTGCCCGTGTAGACATCTGGTTATTGCTCTGGCCTGCGCAGAGCCCAGACTCGACCCAATCGAAGCACCGTGGGATGTGTGGAGCGCATGCTCCCGGTCACGCATCTTCATCAGTTGCTGGACCGCTAGACGACCGAATGGCACCGTATCACACCAGTGGAGTGTAAACAGTCATTGCAGCAAAGAGTGGCCTAAAGGGTTACCAACGACAGCATTTCCATAGAGGGAACGTGGAGCGGGGTGTCCGGATACTTTTGGCAGGGCAGTGAATACGTGGAAGAAAGAAGACACTACTGTATATCAAAGCACGTCACAGCATCATAAGAAGGCTCCTTCATGTGTTTCACTTTAAAACAAAGCTCATTTTTTGGGGGAAGCCCTGTTTATAATGAATTGGACATAATTTGGTATATACATGAGCTTTGTATAATTTATAAGTGCAATATTTATTTATTTATTTATTGATATTCTATTTTTAAAGTGTACGAAATAATCGCTAGAAATAAAATGTTTAAAATCTAAATAAAAGAAATGCATGCTCTTTCGCGTCGCCCCTACAATTTTAGTCAATCATTTATTTATATAAAATCAGCGACGGTGGACGTTGTCACAACAAAGAAAAAAATCTAACAATGGGTTATTTCCCCATTATACAATCGGCTGGGTTCGCTTCTACTATTTAATAGTTTTAACAAGGGAATAGTTGCCCCCCCCCCTTTTTTTTTTTCTATAGGAATGTACCAATATCAGAAATGGGGGAGGGGGTGAAGGATTAAGCCTACTTTCATCCTGTTAATTGAAAGGAATTTTACTCGTTAATATCGTGAGCTTTTCAAAATGCAATCTCTTTTGTCATTACATTGAAAAAACGGTTGTTGAGTGGGAACGTGTAAGAAATTGGAGTAAAATTACCCTAAAGGGCTAAATTATAAATTCTACTTACTTTTCACGACGATCGCCCTATTATTAGAAATTAGCTAAGTATTCCTTGGGATATTAATTTGGCCAATTAATCGCTGCAAACGTTTCAGAATTTCATTATTTCTATTTTGAGAGTATCAACTCATTTCTCAACTTGACTTTTGTGAGAGGGAGGGAGGATATTTTGAAAAGTACAAAAGGAGCAAAATACTGTTTCAGGGTTTTCTATCCCCCCTGTGTTTAATTTTTATTTCTTTATTATCCCAGGGTTCTTCTTCTACATCCCTCAAAATATTGTTTCTTATTAATAAATAACAATTTGCATTTCTTCTTCGCAAAAGACGATCTCTATTCTACGTTCATTAAGCTGATTTTTTCAAAGAAACATCTGCATTCAATTTGAAAATGTATCAATTATTATTATTATTATTATTATTATTTTCAAAGCTGTCCCCTCCTCCTTCCTTCTTCACTTTGTAAAAAAAAAAAAAACGTTTTATGTTGAGCTCGCTTACGATTTTCTCATCTGAGGAAGAATTAGAAAACAATTCAACTCTATCCAACACTTTACTTAAATTATTCTCTTAACACTTCAAATACAACAATATTCCATTTTATTTATTAGGAGCTTCCAACAAGGAGAGGGTCCCAACGAACAATCGAGGATGGTAGCCTGATATGTCCTTTTCGTAAAACCAAGTCCGCAGCCTCTACTTTCGAACAAATCCCTTTTAAAGTGTCTGTATTCTCCAAGCAGTGTAAACTGTACCTTAACAATCATCAAAACAGCGGCAGCCGAACAGGTAACGTCGTGGCGTACGAAGCACGAGAGCGTGGGTTCGAGTCCACGCGTGTTAAGGTGCGTTCCCATAGTTCGCTTGGAGCGTGAAGCTTGAAGCTTTGAGCGTTTTGAGTGTGATTTTTCAAGCTCAAGCTATCCTAAACACCAAGCTGATATGCCTATGCGAGTTGCCTATAGCGCTAGGAATTTCAAGCTGTTTTTCGCTTCAAGCGGATATCTAGGTCAGTTTGATTTTAAAGCTCCTAGCTGCAGTTAGAGCGTGGGTTCGAGACTTTGTTTTTGTTAGGCTTTAACGCTGCTTTTAAAGAGCGACAGATTTCTTTGTAAAAATATAATTTCTTGCAATATATATAACATTTGATTGTATTTCTAGCAGATACGCCTGCTATGCTGCCAAAGTGAAGCCTACAAAAGAAAATGTTTTGAATGTAAATCAAATTTCTTTTCCGGAAAAAGGAAAACTGCCAGTGCGAGATTAGTCCTGCATTCATCCAATGTTCTTGTGTTTCACATGGTGTTTTGAAGAACACCATCCAGCACGTTGTATTCGACAAGCCTAACTGGAAATATTCTACAACTTGGAAATTGTTTGTTAAAACGATTGTTTTATGTCATTTTATTATAGCGCCCATTATGGGCAAAAAGCAAAGACATCAACATAACAAGAAATGAAAAGTTAAACATTCTTTAAAATCGATTAATTATTTACACTTTTATAACAGAATTAGTTGAAAATGTCTTCCTTATTGCTCGCTCTTGTTAAAAATATTTTTTCATTCTAACAGAAAAATCTATTAAAAAGTGGACGATAGCACAGTTACAAAACATTAAAAGAAAAAAAAAACAAAGCCTAACACGCGTGGACTCGAATCCACGATCTCGTGCTTCGTACGCCACGACGTTACCTGTTCGGCTGCCGCTGTTGTGATGATTGTTAAGGTACAGTTTACACTACTTGGAGAATACAGACACTTTAAAAGGGATTTTCTCGAAAATAAGGCCAAGTTGGTTTTACGAAAAGGACATATCAGGCTACCATCAAAAAACTCGATTGTTCATTGGGGCCCTCTCCTCGTATCCGTCCGTCCGTCCGCCGTTTGCACGATAACCTGAGAACAGGTTAACTTTTTCAAATTCTGTTTTTAGAAATATGAACGTCGAGGTCTTAGCTCGGCCGTATCAACTTTTCAGTCTTTTTCGTTGAACCCTTCGAGTCAAATTCACGTGCTAAAACAGAGACCCCCGTGTAAGAATACCAAGATAATGGCATGTCCTATAACAATCGAATCTTACTCACTCTTACTTTCCGTTCGTCTATTTAAGCATTGTTGCATAGGCATACGCGCACGTGATAATTGTAGTAGCCTACGTTGAGCAATAAAATAGACGTCAATTTGGAAAGAAGGAAAGGAATTTCCCTTGTTTATTAGTCATTTTAGCTACATAGACTTTTAATTCTCAAACTGAATAGGACTTGTACGTTAGTGCATTAAAATGTCATTGCAATCACGTGACTATTAGACATCCCAACACCCCAGGATGAGCATGTCATTCGAATGGGAATCACGATAAATAAACCAATAGGTATAACATTCTTTTAGGTTTTAGAAAAGTGCTGTGCAACAGATGAGCATGATTCAGTTGTTTGGAGGCCAACACCCTTCAACTTGAGCAACGTGTGGGTGGCATATTAAATCGGTACGTGTTTACGACCACCATCATGTCTGTCCGTTTTTCGTACTGTCAAGTGGCTAACACAATCAAGTCCGAAATAGCCGCAATAAAACCCACAAAGTTGTTTTTTCGATCTCCTCAAGCCACCAGGACCGAAACGTCCACTTTGGTGGCCCAGATTAACGATGCTTTTGCATTTAAATTTTTATTTTATAATTTTTTTGACTGCGGAAGGGCCCTGGGCTGCAGCCTAGAAAGAGCATCCATGCCTAAATCCGGAAACTTCTACATCCTTGCAAAGAGCAGTCCAATTTGTTGTTCTTCACTCCAGAGGAAGTCAACATTAACGCGAGAGTAAAAAAACCTTGCGCACTACAACAATTCCATACAAGCACCTGCTACACGCCAACAGAACTTCTCAAAAAATCAAATAAAGAGCTGGGTGAAAAATTTATTAGGATATCAAGGGAAATTTCTTACGGCGGTTTGATGTGTGCACGTATGTGGGTGTGTGTTTTTAGGTGTGTGTGTGTTTTCTGTTCTTGACAAAATGAACTGACGATATCATTTGAAAACTACAAGTCGAGCAGCCATTCAAGTACACATCCGTCACCCCTCATTAAAATGTTTAATGACATCGAAGCTGTTGTCGAGTCGACAGAAAAATTCTATAAGCTTAAAAAGCGTAAGGACGTGGTTGTGGGAACTCACTTTCGTCGGAGGCATTGGCCAAGTGATGGTGGTGATGGTGGTGGTCCCTGCGCTTCTTGGGCCGCGCCATCGATTCCGCGTCCTTGCCGCCGGATTCGCTGCTGTTGCCGTCCGTGGATACGGCGCCGTCCTGCCGCTGCCGCCGCTGCAACTTCTTAATCTGCAAAACGGCAACGGGTCACCACCTCGTCAAAACATTCCGCGTGAAACGTTAAGGAAAAAAAAAACAACAAACAATTATGGCTCACCTTCGCCCTTTGATTCTGGAACCAGACTTGGACGACGCGGACGCTGAGCCCCGTCTCCTTGGCAAGCGTCTCACGGACCTACTGCGAAAAAGACACCGACTTAATTCACCCCCAAAATAAAAACAAAATAAATAAACAAATAAATAAATAAAAGTGGAAGAGCCGAGGAGGACGTGTTCTTTTGGCCCTCTGGGTTCTGGCCCGTACTTTGCGGCAGGGCTTGGGGCTGACTTCGAAGGAGGCCTTGAAGGCCCTCCGCTGCTGCGACGTCAGAATGGTGCGCGGCCTCTTCGGACCCCGGCGCCCGTCACGCTGCTTCACGTTCTCGTCGCCTTCACCTGATGCCCATTCGGCGGGAAAGAAAAAGAAAATAGCATTAAAACGAAAATAAAACTCAAAGAAGAAGAAGAAGAAGCTCATTCATTCTTCGCCCGCCTCCCCCTTGAAGCTTTGCACACGTTTGCCCAATGATCGACTCCGAACGCCATTCTTCACCGTCTATCCCTCCGTAGCCGTTTCGCGGGCTCCATCAATTCGTCGCCGACGACTATAAATCGATCGCAACGAACACGAGAGAAAGGGCCCCACCGGCAACGCCATCAAAGTGTCAAGCGTGAAGGAGAGGCGAACGTCTCCCGTCCTTGAGCCCTTTTCTTTTCTTTTTTTTTTTAATTTTTATCTCTCTTTTTTTTTAAAAAAAAATGGCTCAACTTCCTTTAATCTCCCTTGGCATTCATTTCATTGCCTCGGAAAGTAATGGGAACCTCTCCACCCGATAAATTATGATTTCCCGAGCGAAGTCGTTATCAGTATCGCCCTTGTGTGCTCAGCTGAAACGCTTTCCACAAAAACCACCAACCCCCTCCCTCCTTCCCTGTTTGCTTACGTCGAAATAGATCGACCAACACCCTCACAGGCACACGCTCACCCTTACTTGCACACGCACTTCCACAACATTTTCAAAGTGCTTTTTTGTTTCCCGTCACACGATTCGTTTAGAATGTTGGTCAGCGTGGCCATTGGAAAGCTTTGCTCAGCGGTTAGAGTCGGATGCAAACGGTGTGTGTACTCCATGTCTTTCCACACCCGAGCACGGGCAAGCGTACCTTGTCGGAGGCAACTGTATAAAACGCAAAACGAATAGAAGTGAGCGTCGAGTCGGCTTCTCTGCGACGCTCCCAACTTCCCCGCAATGCACCTAACACCGACCCAACCGGTAGCAATGTAGAACGAAATGATCTCCTAGGAAGTCCGCGGAATGAGAAGAATAAGGCGTTTTGATCCCCCACGACCAAATGGACTAAAAAAAATGGACTTTGCTAACTTTGCACTCTATCAAGGCGTTCGTGTCGACACAAAAAGGGGGGGGGGGGGGGGCAAAGGTGAAACGAATGGGTCAGGGTCTATACCGAGGGCGTTGGCCTGTTGGAGGAGGAGGAGCTCCTTCTCAAAGTCCGGTCGGCAGAAGAGTTGGCCGCCCCTCACGACGCACTGGTCGCCCTTCTGCAGACGGTTGCCGCACACGACGCACGTGAAGCATGGCACGTGATAGACGCTGTCGGCCGCACGCATCACCAGTTCGTGCGACAATAGACGCTCCTCGCAACCGGCGCACTTAACGCCGAACAACCTGAAAGAGGAGACACAAGAACGGGCACATTGACACACACACAAATAGGAAAATAAAAAACAACAACAACAAAGAAATTAGTCCCCCCTCCCCCTCGAGGAGGATGCAGGAAAGAGCGGAAGCCCTGAGACTATCTATTTTTACCCCTTTACCTTTTTAAACCCCCAATATTTTTTTTAATTGTAGCAAAAAATTGATTTTCTCGAACTTAGTATTTCGCAAATGTAAAAGAGATTTCTCTCTCCATCTTCTTTCCTTTCTTATCATTTCCGCTCGAATGATATGCCATAGTTCTAAAGACCTTCACAACGCCGACCCCGCAGGGACAATTTGGTCATGTAGATGTTGCCTAGAGGAATGAATCTGCCTTTACATAGATGACTTGGTCTTATCGCTCTCGGAACCAACGAGTCGCGGGTCTGGATGTTTGTGTTTATCCGTTTTCTGACATTTCCTCTTGAGAGGCTGGCGACAAGAAGGGCAGAGAAGAGGCCGTATTGAGCGACCCCATACGAATGAGAAAAGCTAAAGGAAGATAACTTGGTTCCCTCTAAACTCCTGCCTACCCGAGTGGGCCAATGAAGAGTGAAGGAATTTCAAAGGGAAAGAAAAGAGCAATACGTGCTCCTCCGCTACTAAATTAGTATTAGGTTGGTACAAAATTAACGGCCGATTGATTGCATTTTGTAGGTGCAGATCACTCGCTATGCAAATTCTTTAAAACGCAGCCCGAGTTCAAAGCCGGCGATGATGGTGCTGAAGCAACTCGAAATATCCTAAAAGCATCGGGTGAGGGGACAACTTCTCAACGTACAACGCGCAGATGGTTTCAACAATTCCGTGCCAGCAATAGCACCCTTGAAAAGGAGAATGGTCGCGGCCGTCCATCAAAAGTTGACGGCAACCCCACTGAAGAAGACATTAATCGAAGCCGAGCCGCGTAAATCCACACGAGAAGTGGCCGAAGAGCTACTTGAAGCAAATTGCAAAGGTTAACAGTTTCGATAAGTGGGTGCTCAAGTCGCACCAAAAGAAGGCCATGGTAACTGTTTGGTGGTCTGCAGCCGGACTCCTTCATCGCAGCATGACTGCCCTGCCATACGTTCAACAAATCGACGCCATGCCCCGGCAACTTCGACAACAACGACCAGCATTAGTCCATCACGACAACGCTCGACCGCACGTCCCAATGGTCACGCGACAAAAGTTAAATGATGATCATCCGGCATACTCACCGGATCTTTCTACCACTTTCTCGAGCACCACGACAATTTCCTGCGTGGGAGATGCTTCAAAAAAAGATGACGATGCGAAAAGTGCCTTCAACGAGTTCGTCGCCTCTACAAGTCCAGAATTCTACGCCCATGACCGGAATAAACAGGCAAAAGCGTTCACTCTGCTTGCTGGATGTTACACTTCCATTAATAAAGTGTGGTTTGAAACGAGTCATTGCATTTTAACTCCATATCGGCCATTCATTTTGCACCAAACAACAAGAGAATCTACTGACTGCTCCCCCCCCCCCTCCCTCTGACAAAAGTACGCCTTCTCCATTCGAAATCCTTTTTTTTCCCCTTCAGTCGATTCGGTCGCCGCAATCAAAACTAACCCAACGACCTAGGTGGCCTTCTTCTCTCTCTCTCTCTTTCTCTCTCGCGTGTAAATATGCGCCAAACTCTCTGGTCCCTTCTTTTTTGGCCACTTTCCTCCCGAGTTGAAGGAGAAGGGACCGTGAAGTTTACGCCTTGAAATTTTCGGGTTCCGGGCAACGTATAACCGAGTCGACGAGAAATACGGGAATCCCCACGAGAGACCCTAGTCCAAATCCTACGGAGAATCGAAGCCGTTCGACAAAGAGCCATCGGACTCAGTAGATTAAAGTTGTTCCAATTCAAGAAATGCGCACGCATAGGAATCAAAATTTGGATCAGAGAGGAGGTTGGACATGGTCTGGATGAAAGTCTCCCGCTCAGCAGTTGAAGACCGAGATAGAACATGCTCTGCCCACCCAAGTTCGGATGACCCTTTCTTTTGGGGCCCCTGTAGACAAATTTTCCCTCGCTCCTGCGAAAACCTTCGTGTGTGGACAATGAACGCTCCAACGCATTTGGGAAGAGCTATACTCACCACCCACACGTGCGTTCAACAATGACTAAACGAGGATTGGTTTCTGGTATCCAATAGTGAAAGGGTCTGTTTTAAAGTAATCCCCTTCCTCTCTTTCTCTCGACACCGATGGCCGTCTTTTTATTTCTTTTCGAGGGGAGAAGGGGGGGGGGAGGGATACGATGCCAAGACGGGGAGAGTATTCGTTGCAGGAGTGCGGCGCTGGAAACGAACGAATGACCGTGTTAACGCTTCAGACACGAACGTTTAATCTCGAGGAAACGACACTTTCTTCCACGGGATCTTCCTCCTCCTCCTCCTCTCCTAATTAACTCCACGAGGAAGTAGTCAACACACAGGCAAAGGGAAGAGAAACTTCTGCTTTTAATATTCTCCTTTCCCCTCCTTTTAGTCTCTTTTTTCTTTTTTTTTTAGTAGAAGTAGTTGTTTTGCCGCAACGGGAGCGAAAGAAGGGGGAAAGAGAGAGAGAGAGAGTGTGTGTGTGTGTGTGTGTGTGTGTGTGTGTGTGTGTGTGTTTGGAGGGAGGGGTTCTTTCTTCAGGTGGTAGCGTGGGTGGGTTGTTGTCACCTCGTCTCCCCCGCGAGAGCATGCTCGGCTTCCTGTTCCATTGGCCGAGTTCACTTCCGGGGGAGCTTAGTCGCCAATCCCGCGGCAAAGCGTTCTCGCCTCCATCCGCCATCATCCCCTTCCTTCACCGGGAACAATTTGGAGGAGGAGGAGGAGGAGGAGGCGGCCATAAAACGCTCGTTCCTCTCGCCTAACCGGCACAGAGAAAAAGGGAATATTTCCTCGAGACTCGTGACACTGGTGGTGGGGTGGGTGGGTGTTTGTGGATGTTCGGCTCGCATCTCAATATCGCGCGCCACCTCGGAGGCAGCAGGGGCTTCCCAATTTTAATAAAAAGTTCCGCCGCCTCCGCCGCCGACGACGACGAAATTAAAATCATATTTTATCAGAGCCTCATTATGAGATTTGGAGACGCCGCTGCGCCAAATGCCCCGGAGAGCCTATCCACCGGCGCATGCGCACACACCACGCGAGAGACGTAACGCGCAGAATATATATTGAAACGGTTAAAACTGGAAAAAAAAAAGAGAAAGGGGAAAAAAAAACTGGAACGAGACAAAAAAGAGCTGGTGGATGGGGGGGAGGGAGGGAGGAAGAAGGCGCCCTTTTTAGAGGTCTTTTTTTCCATTTTGTGTGTGTGTGTGTGTGTGTGTGTGTGTGTGTGTGTGTGTGTG
>JAHWFO010095627.1:37951-104146 GCA_023313115.1 Rhysida immarginata | reverse complement strand
GGTGGGGGGGGGGGGGGGGTCTTCTCCTCCAATGGTTACCATGCGTTTCCCCACTCCTCGTCGGTGGAATTCCTCCCTCTCTTTCTCTCTCTTCTACCGCCCTGATGACGCGAGTTTTCTCGTCGTCGTTGTCCTCTACTAAACGCAACGGGCAAAGGGAGAAAGAAGGGATTTTCAAACGAAGAAAGGGGGCGCCTCCCAAAAACCGCAACAACGTCTCCTTTCTTAAGAACGACCACTACCGCCACTGCTACTTACTACTTACTATTCTACATCAGTGCAACTAAAAATAAGTAACTCTCTCTCTCGCACACAAACAAACACACACACATACACACAGGTAGATAATAAATTCATAGATAGATCGGCGCCCAAAATGCTAGAAATAAACCAAAAACCAAACACTGAACCCGAGAGATCATGTAGAGAGGGCAAAGGAGCATTCAAAAATTGGCTGCCATGAGCTAGTAGGTTTCTTTTCTAGTAGGTGATTTCCCGAATGCCCTCGTTGTGTCAGTGACGCCACATCCCATCATCGGAAACGTCTCATTCATTGGCGCTTTCCATTCTCACGAGTCCAAAGGATTTGCTCGAAGAAGGCTCATTTCCAAGGCAAAAGGGACAGGGTGTTCGAAATCCCAGGCCACAGGTACAAGGTGTGGGAAAAATATAGAGGACAGTAGTGCTGAGTAGCCTATCCTCTCGCTTCATAAAACGCTCATTGGGAAATTGTTATTTTGTTAACCCATTTACGCCGAAATGGACTATTCTCTGGTAGCATAACAAAACAATTTACAAGACAAGGCTGGGACTAGGGGTAAGTGCTCTAAGCAAGCCCTAAGGTCATGTAAATAGCGGTTCGCTTTCATGTCGGCAGCGGCGCAATTGGTTCCCTGGCTGTGGAATTTTCTTTCCTATTTGAACAGCAGAGGCAGGTACGATAAAACCCTCACCTCACTCAACATCTTATTAGGCTTCATTCTTTAAAAATAAATCTCCCAATTATCATTTGATGAAGCGAAAGGATAGGCTACTCAGCACTGCTGTCCTCCAACACCCTCCCTGTACACAGAATTCACGCGGCCCTTAATCAAAGAACCCTCTACTGATGAGAGAAATTTTAGTCTACTCTTCAAGGGATCGATGTATAAAGAGGAGTCCCGAATCTGTGTTTCTGGATTGTGACTTTAGTGAGAGGGCACAAAATGCCATAGACGTTGACTCGTCCAAACTCGACTGGAACGAACTAACAACCCAATTGGCGTCCCTTACCCTGGGAAACGAACACGGCAGAGCCCATTTTGGAAGACGTCAAAATTAACCGAGTCTACGCTATAACACGGGGAGACCCTACCCGCATCTATGACTCAGTTATCTAGGGGCAACCACCAGAGAAACGACGGACTCGCTCGGGCTTAGGGAAAGGAAATGATCCCATTGATCTGTAGACACGAGTGACAACGAACCACATGCAACCATTTTTACAAAGAATATGAACTCGAGCTACTTCTCCAAACATGAGGTGATGACAAAATCCCACGACCTGGATTCGAACCAGATACCTCGAGTGTCTAAAGCTCTAAATCAAATATCTGTGGACAACATTATTTTTAAGTTAATGGTTTTCTTTATTGAGCTGTCGATGAGTAATTAATTATCAGACCTACAACTAGCAAATACAAAAGGCGGATTGTTTACTCGAATAGCATGCAAAGCAATCAAAAAAATACATTAAACACAAAATAATCAAAGCTTGCGTCAAAATACTGTGGACACAAAAAATACAAAATTCCTAATACTGTGGATCTATTTTTTTGCATAAGGATCAGTCCAATATCGAATTCGAGGTATAAGGTTCATTCATACTTTGACATTAAGAAAATGGCTTCAACAAAAGCAACACCACTCGAAATTCCGTGAACGCCATAAACACACAAAGAATCAAGCAGAAAAATTGCTACAAAATTTAAACTACCAAAAAGTGCAGTTCACAAAACAGTCGGCAATGTTGAAATTAGGAAGCCAAACTCGTGCTTCATTCTATCATCAAGAAAAATAGATTTGCTCAAAGATCAAAACTGAGTCAACAGTGGTCAGCCAGCATCGGGAAAACTGTATCAGTATCGAGTGCCGTATTCATCAACTTGGGTTTAAATTTTATACTCCTAAAAAAACCATTTCTCACAAAGGTGCAAAAGTATAAACGTGTGAAGCGGGCAAAAGAGCGAGCCGATTGGTCTATTGAACAAAGTGGGATTTAGTGATGAATCCACATTTCAACTTTCTGTGGGTAACCAAAGTGGGAAAAAGTGGTGAGAAAAAAGAATGAGGCTAATAATTCTAATTGGAAAAAAATATGAAGTGTTAAGTTTCCAGCATCATGCATGGTCTAGGGTGGCAATTGTCCTAGGTGGCAGTTGTCCGGGTGGCAATTGTCCGAATACCGTATAAGTGCCAAAGGGACTGGAAAATTACATTTCATTGATGGATGGAACTATGAATGCTGAGAAATATGTAAGTGCCTTCTTCCATCAATCACCTCATTTCGCCTTGGTCTTAGCAGCATCTTTCAGCAGGATGGAGCATCCTGCCACACAGCCAAGTTAACCAAGGAATGGCTTGCAAGAAAACAAGGTATGGCCTGCGAATTCTCCAGACGTGAACCCTATAGAGAATATTTGGGGAATTTCGAAAAGTGAAGTAAACAAAGCTGGACCAACAACAATGGATGAATTAAGAATTCAGGTGCAGAATGCACGAATAAAATCTGCAGCAAGCTGATATCTTCCATGCCACGAAAAATAAGTGCACTTCTTAAGTAAGGCACATGGAGATGCCACTAAATACTGAGTGTGCATTGTGTAGCCCGCTAAAATAGCATTGTCCACAGTATTAGGATTTTTGTTTTTTTGTGTCCACAATATTTTGACACAAGCTTTGATTATTTTAAGTTGTGTTTAATCTATTTTTTTTGATCGATTTGTTATATCAAGCATGATATTCGAGTAAACTAGTTGTAGGTCTGATAATTACTCATCTACAGCCCACTAAAGAAAGCCATTAACTTCTAAATAATGTTATTTTGACTTGTATACAAAGTATGGAAAACTGAAGCCATTTTTGCCCTTTTCGTAGGCGCAACTGCTTATTAAACCTCTCGAAAACCACTCGTTTTTTATGCAATTTAACGCTCATCCTAAGTATACAGAGTGAATTTTCCAATTTTACTAAGCAGTCTATAGTGAGTTGTCCATCCTTGTATGTATATAGAGCTTTACGAGTGTCATGCTCGACGCTCCACTGTTCAATAGTAGCTAGCTAACAATAAGTGTCCTAAACATAGAACTAAAACTTGATACCGATGACAAAGCACGTTAAAGGAAACCGTTTTGCAAATCGATTCACTCATACGCGTTCTAATTCATTTCAGTCATCCTAACCTAACCTAATTGGTAGAGGCGCCGAGCATGACACTCGAGGTTCCTGGTTCGAATCCAGGTCACAGCAGTTTTGTTTTGTTTTGTTGTTTTTTTTCAATTAATATCCTTCTTTATTTTTACAAAGGGAAAATGTGTGGCAAAAGAGAAGGCGAGGAGGATCAAATGGGAGATGCCGGGCAGAGAGCAGTCTGTCTCTTTCTTTCTCATTCCTGGACAAGGACGATAGAGTAGCGCCTTCGTCGTTTTCCCATCCGTCAGTGGCTCGGGTCTCATGAGATCGCTTGGGGGTTGCCGACCCCGCGTCTCGTATCTCCGAACGCCATCAAATTTACCGCAAAAATTAATTAAGCGTATTTCATTAGGCAGCGGCGGCGGTGCGATGGATGGCTCAACGTCAGCTCGGCCAATGGGGACGGAGGGGGCCCGCGCCACGGATCGCGCCTCGGAGGGGGGCCCCTGCATCCGTTGCCCCGCGCCGGCTCCTTTGTCATTCAAAACGAGAGAGCGAGCGAGCGAGCGAGCGCGATCCATTTCACACGAGGACAACCGGCGCGTGTAATCGGTCCGTGATTCACTCGCCCAGCAACAATGGACGAGGCACGGCCAACGTCAAATCGCCACCCAGGGATCGCACGTGCGACCGCCGGCCGAGCGAGCGAGCGAGCGAGCTTAGAGCGCACCTACGTTCGTTCGTTTGATATCGGGCGGCACCCCCGGGGAGCATGGAACGCGAGCAGGAAATCGGTCGGCAGCAGCGGCAGCGGAGACGTCGGGTGCGGAGGCGATGGCGGCGGTGGCGGCAGGAAAGGCCACATTAACGGCGGCCTAGTCGACGGATTCCCTCGGGAACGACACCGTCGTGCCACGCATGCAAATGAATGAATTCTCGGGGAAGGCAGCGAGGGAAAGAAAGAGGAGAGAACGCAAAGAACCGATCGATTTTAGCGCACAAGAAAAAGGAAGAAGAAAGAAAGAAAGAAAGCAAGAAAGGAAGGAAGGAAGGAACAACTGCATTCATTCTCCTCTGCCTCCTCCTTGGCTAAAGAAAAACAGAAGAAAATCCTGAGCAGACGTTTCACCTTTCGCTCTCGACCACAACTGCGTTCTGTTTGTGGAAGGTGCAGTTTTCCCATCCTCCCCGACCCATCTTTCTTTTCTTCCGTCATCGTTTTCAATATTTGTCTCGGTTCGTCCCTTCGCCATTTGTTGGGGGCGTTGCACCTGGGAAAAAGGGGTGACCTGTCCTCCTCCTCCTCCTCCTCCTCCTTCACCCTCCAACGCAATAACGCCTATCGATTCGGGACTCGTAAATCAAGCCAACATTAGGTTCCTTGTGTTTACACTGAAGAACAGCTTGATCCAACAGAAACCCACCACGTCACAAGTGCGTACGAAGAAACAAAAAAATGAAGGGAGGGGGAGCCTCAGCAACACTGTCTGGCTCGTGCCAAAAAACAAACAAACACACACACAGAAAGAGAGAGAGAGAGAGTGAGTATAATATTAAAAAAAAAAAAAAAACAGGAAATAGACAGACCAAAAAGTTTTCTCGTTTTTATTGAGATGTTTATGGCGCTCGTAGTGGTGATGCCGTTATTTTTATCTATTTCTCGCAGAAATCCCCTGCGTCTCACTCAACAGCCTCGACAATTAGAAAAGAGAGAGAGAGGAACTGGAGGGACTTCCTCCTCCTTCTTTTCTCGCCTTGTCCGTCGGCTAATTAAAGGAAGATCACTCGAAGCAGCGAGGAAGAGCCTCTTCACCTAGAAATGAAACGTCCCTTCCATAGTTTATCGCTTCCTCCGTTGTTGTTGTTGCTGCTGCTGCTGCTGGAATAGACAAGCGCCTCCAGAAGAGAGAAGCTTGAGGCTTCTCTGCAAAACACCATACCCTACCCTCTCCCACTCATTTTGGTTCACAAAAGAAAAAGAAGAGACCGGAGGAAGAGGAGAAGGCATCGTCAAATAAAGGAGGAAGCAAGGAAGGCAGATCGCACACGAGCGTTGCAAGTAAAGCGTCAACCTTGGGTCCATCCCACTGTGCGACTTCTTCTTCTTCTTCGCTTCTAAGAAACAAAAGCGTCCACCAGAGAGCGAGCGACTGTTTCATAATGAAGAGAGGCACGAGCGCAGGCGGGATCAGTAACCGGAAGTACGGTGCGCCTCTCCTCTCCCCGGTTTACGCGAAACTTTGGACGGAAATGAATCCCAACCGCGCAGCATGGAACGCTCAAACAGGCTCCGCTGCCATGGTAACCCACCCCTCCACCCACCCACTCGCTAGCTAGCACGCGCGACAAAAAAAAATTTCTCCCTCTAAATCCCCCTTCCCTCCCTCTCCCCTATCCAACGTGACCTCCGATCGCATTGCTCCCTATGCAAATGCATGCCAGAGAGAAATGGGGGAGGGGGGGTGCGAAGGGTGTTTCTGAATCAACATGGGGTGTCGCGTGGGATTGTGGGAGTCGGACACATTAGACAGCGATTAGCCTTTGAACGCCACCACCACCACCACCAACCATCCTCCCTCCTTCGTGTCCTCGCCAGCATTCCCCGCGAGGATCTAGGAACAGAGAGACAAAAGCCTCTTCCTCTTCCTCCTCCTCCTTCGTAAAAGTTTGTTGTTTACTTTCAATCCAAGCAGCTAGGAAGGTTTCGTGCCGAAAAAAGACGAGCATAAAAGGGAAGCACCAGGTGGAAGGAAGAGGACACGTTCCACTATCGGAGCAACGGATAAGCCACCCCCCCTCCCTAACAGATAACACCTTTGAAGCGTAAAAAAGATGGTGGGTGGTGGTTGGCTTTTTTCGACTTTTCCCTCCTTCAACCATCCCGAACAGTAAATGGCGTAGAAAGTGAAAAGAGAAATGACGCGTACAACTAAATCACCAGAAACTGTGGGACAAGTTAACATCGAGTAACACGAAAGTCCCTTTTCCACAAGGTTTATTGGACTTACCACGGATGGACCATTCACGAGGCTGCATGATTGTCATCGAAAGATGCATGCCCAAAGTCAACTAAGCCTCGTGAAAAAAAAGCCTCCCTTGATTTTACGAACAGGTGAAAACGAAATGGGTACGCGTGCCTCGCTTTCGTTTTCTACAGGCACGCGTAGCTGAGCAGAGGTGTTGCTTGTGGCTACGAGAAACCAAACGAAGAGTAAAACGGAGCATCCCAAGAGCAACCGCGGAAACGGAGAGCGGAGAGAGCGGAATCGGAACAAATTCGACCAAGAAAACGCTCCCGTGTCCCGAACGTACAACCCTTGTGCGGACCTAGCATCGCGCTTCTTCTCCTCCTCCTCCTCCTCCTCCTATTGGGACTCCGCAAAGATGAACGACGCTCGAAGACACCGGAACACAGCAGCCCACTACACCCTTTCAATGGGCGTGTCCAAGTTCAATTGAAACGGACACGTCCAGAGCATTTACGTACACGAATCAGATGTAGAGAGGCCATTGGCTAGCTAGTTGATCCATTTCTGGAATGAACGAAATCGTCAAGAGGGAAGGAGTACGCGATAAGAAGCGGAACAAAACCAACAGAACGTGTTGAGAAAGGTCAACGCTGATAATATGATTCCTTTGAGCGGCGATCCAACTGCTTCGACTTCTTAAATGGCCAACCGTCACCTTCAGCCGCCCTTTTCAAATGAAACCAAACCAACAGAGTCGAACCATAGATGGAGCCGGCAACCTATTAAAGACGTCCACCGCCAATCCATACGGTCTCGACGACTTCTTTGGGATAGCCGATGCTCTGAGACGAACGCGGAGCTCATTTTTACTCGTGCATGGGAAAAATGAAAACGAGCCCACTGCACGGCCTCTTCCGCGAGGAGATGTTGGGTGGATGAATGGCGCAGGGCGTTCAGGAGGTGTCAACTAGAGAACAGAGAAAGCAAATGTATTTTGTACGAGCCTTTAACATTAACAAACATTGTAGGATGGGCTACCGTCGGGTGACGTGACAACGAATAGCTCGGAGAGCTGGCGAGTGATTTTCCGGAGAAAGCCTACGCGTCACCGAAAAACGCTTTCCCTGTCGGCGCCAATTGACAAAGTGGGTGGTGGTGGTGGTGGTGGGGTGGGGTGGGCGAGTTCCTTCCGTCACCTTTCGTTTTAATCTAATCTGCATGTCAATGTCACGTGACTTTTCGTGTCGAATTCCTCTCGCTCTCCGTCTGCTCCGTTCTCACACACTCGCGCCCGCCTTTTGCATTCCAAATGACAAAGGGAATCGTCGGGTGGATATCGCGTACACTTTCCCCGACCCATACGTGCAAGCACACGTGGTCCATTGAAAAGTTAAAGCGACCCAAATGTTCGTGGCGCCTATTCTACGCACAAAAGCGAGCGAAAGAAAAAATAAAGGGCAAGAACGACAGACACGAATAAAATAGTAACAACGTGTAAGTCAGCTTTATTCAGGGTTCTTTCAAAAGTTGTAAACAATGAAAAAAAAAAAAAAAAAAAGAAGAAGAACTGGCTGGCATAACGAAGAAAACAAGGAAAGGACTCGTCATTCACGAAAAAATTAAAACAAAATAATAATAAAATTTCTGAACACTTCTTCCTCTGTTAATGGAAAATGGGCACACCGGAGGAGAGAGAGCGCGAATAGGCATCGACTTACTTTCCTTCTAAACACTGAATGGGGGCCAACGAAAGCCTGGGAGCACGAAGTGTATCGACGAGTAAACACCCACAACAGATACTAACCTCGTCTATATCACTGATAGATATAGGTACTGGGGAGGGCAAAGGACCTGCTGCCAGATCCACTCGCGCTCTCTCTCTCTCTCTCTCTCTCTTTCTCTGTGTATGTTCCACTGTGTATGATGAAGGCAGGAGGGGGGGGTCATGTAAGAAGGAAGCGGAAGACGGAGAAGTGTGTGTGGGGGGGGGGGAGTGTTTTGTGGGTGTATTTTTTCCATTTCCGCGATGATCGGTTGCATCGGTTGTCATCACCCAGCGGGACAGTGAGAGTGAGAGAGAGCGAGAGAGAGAGAGGGCCATTCATTAGGAGGTTCTGCTTAACGACCTTCCCTCACGTGGGCTCGTGCTTCCAAAATTGAGGAAAAGGTCATAAAGCAGCTGTTCGAGAGGGGAGGGTTCACCCAACGAAGGGTAATGGACACATAAAAGAAAAAAATAACGGAAGAAGGGACAGAGGTTTTGTCGGTTGGCACCCATCCACGGAAAGGCACAAAAATCAAAGTAAGGAAATCACAAAAGTAAACGAAAATGCTGGTGAGATCAATTAACAATGGAGAACCAGTTACTTGGCTTCTTTTTTTTTCAGTCATAAAAAATGTCGAGAAAAAAGTTTTTGTTTTCTTTTTTTTTTTTTAGGAACGATGTTGTATAATTTGCACGTGAAGAGTATCTTTCCCACTTTGTTCGTTGTACGTACGTAAATACACATGGCACACACTTACGTATATATATATATATTGTAGATGCATTTCTTGTACTGTATATATATATACACATAGAGAGAGAAAGAGAGAGAGAGAGAGAGAGAGAAAGAAAGAGAGAGAAAGAGAGAGAGAGTTAGTTTAAAGCTCCTCGACGATGCACGCAAGTGCCCAGGTCTTTCTGTTTTTCATTTATATACAAGTGTTATTAGAGTATCTGTTGTTGTTGTAGTCGTCGTCGTTTTGTTGTTGTTGTTGCTCTTCTCTCGTTTTCCCCTTGTTGTCGTCGTGGTCGTCGTCGTCGTCATCGTCGTCGTCGTCTTCGTCGTCGTCTGCTCTTTAGCTGTCGGCAGCCGAGCACTCGCACTCGGCCGAGTTGAAGTAGGAGCTGTGCATCGAGTAGAGGCGGTCGATGGGATTGGCGGCGGGGTCGGGCGGCCCGAAGAGCGGGTTGGTCGGCGGCGGGAGAGGCGGCACCGGAGACGAGCCAATGAGGACGTCGTCTAGGGCTTCGAGGCTAGGCTCTGTCCCCGGGGGAGCCTCCGACGAGCCCTTGTAGAAATCGGCGTCGTCACGAGGCGAGTACAGGTGGCCTGCAGTCCGTAGAGGCATCCGTCGAAAATCCACGGAAACGAAATGGAAAAAAAAAAAAAAAAAAAAAAAAAAAAAAACCGAAGGGGAAAAAGTAGGCAAAAAAAAAAAAAAAAAAAAAGGATAAATTATTCAGCATTTGTATTACTGCGCTCGTAAGCGATTCAACATAATAAATGGTAGAGAAATAGACAAAGATATCGTAAGAGAACGAGCAAAACTCTAAGTAAAGTGAGTTGTCAAAGTTTTGTACTATCACTTAAGCAATTTTGTAAAAAAAAGGTTTCCTCAAAAAGGAAATGTATTGGACAAAAACGTATATGCAAATAAAGGGATGACACGCATTCGCAATGATCCTGAATCTTAAATCAATCCACAATGAATTAATTAATAAGAAAAGTACGAGTTTGCCACGGGGTATGCTGTTAAGTCGTACGTATTCTTGAAACATTAAAATTGGATTAACACGCTTTTTTTTTTCAACTGTCCGTGTATCCAATTTTGAGCCGTTCTTCGTTTCTGTTCTCTAGCGATAATTTGGACCCTTAAATCGCCCCGATACGATTGAGGAAACACTGGCGCGTCATAAAATCTGGTTGACGTTACTATGCATGTTCACGTACCGTCTAAGTTAATATAAGCGGATCGGTTGCCCAAGGAGAAAAGTGGCATTTGGTTGAAAAAGATTAGTTTTATTTAAGAAAGAGGGAATCATCTGTTGTGCAATTGCAATGGCGTGACTCGACGACATTTTTAAATCGGTACAATTCAAGAAACCTTCAGCAACTTTTCCCTCAGGCGAAGGACTGCCAAAAAAAAGATGGGTCGCTCCTCCCAGCGTCCAAACAGCGCGCCCCAAACGTTTCTCTTTAAGGCCGATGCGAGGAACCTTCATTTTTAATTCATTTTCTTCTTCTTCTCTTAGCCAATGATAACGAAGAGAACCCTAAAATATTGAGTATCGGAAGGCTATGTTCGACGTTTACCTCTTGTAATAGTTTTTGAATGAAAAAAAGATCTATGACTCACGCAATTCACCTCGGAGTCTCTTTTTTAATATCCAAAATTTTGTTTAACGCAGGATGAAACCTAGAACCTGTAAGTATTAAGTTCGTTCAAGTGTTGGATGGAGATGGCACCGACGAAAAACGACATTTGTTATCTCGTCATCAGCAAAAACATGAGAGCCCTGCGTGCAAACAAAACCGAATTTTCTTTAAAGAACGGAGTCCAAGCTCCATCTTCTTCTTCTTCTTCTTCGACAAACTGCGCACGCGCACGTGAGGAAGGGGTGGCGAAGTGTGTCCATCGATCGAGTGTGGGTGGGTTGATGTGCGCAGAATCAAAATCGGCCGGATTGGATGGCGGGGACCCACTTTCTATTTGAACAGCACTTTTATGAGCGTCGCTTGGAAGAAAAAATACCCCTACTCCCCATCCACCCACCCACCCACGCATAGACAGACGAAGAGGAAAGGGAGTGAAGAGAGGAAAATCCCTGCAAATCCGCGTATCTAGGCAAGCGTTCCTTTTCCAGAAAAGGCTCCACCACAAATGATGTCGACAACTTTGACACTCTTTCAAGAGTTTAGTTTATAAGCAAAAAATATTAGAATACAACAACTTTTTAACCACATCTTTAACTTTAAAAAATGCACTAAAGTAGATAAAAAAAATTGGGTGACTCTCGTTTAAGTAGGAATTCATAAAATTAAAAAAAAACAAACAAAACAAACAGGTAAAAGTGTGGTGGCACATTTCATATTTTCCAAACTGTCTAGAGCAGTGATAAAGAGTCGCGACCCCCAAGGGTTGCAGAAAATTTGGTGGGTGAATAATTTTTCAATTGTTTATAAATTTACTAAGTATAAATATTCGTATTGATATGGCTAAAACATTTTACGACACTCATGAATCGGGGATCAGTGTGAAAGGGAATCGCAAGAAACACTAGACTCGAAAACAGAGCTTTCCAAAGTTTCTTACAGGGCGACACTCTAGTAAACTCGAACAATTTAGTGCGTCACCCTGGCCCACCAGATATTTTCTTACTTAATTTCAGTTGTCACGAGTTAATAGTGTTACAATATAAAACAAAGTGTGCATACTCCAAAGAAATAACACTTTAGCACAACAAGGTAATACAAAACAAAAAATAAAATGATGCTACCTGCTGAATGATGATAGCTTTTTGTTATACACGTTTTCGGGATAACAATGTGGGATATTAAAACTGAGGAGAGGAGATATTATTATTAGTTTGATTGTTGTGAACAGGATAGTTTGATTTCATTGATTGTTTTGTTTTAACTGAAATTTCATTCAAAAAGTTTATAAACTGAAGATGGGATAAAAATCCCGAAAACGTTTTTTAAATACATTTCAATTTTGTCATCATAGATCATAACATTTCTCCACAAGACCTTCTTTTCACGTGTGTTTCGTCCACTTCAACCTTTGTATTTCTCCACTGGGTGACTTTTATTCAATTGGTTTTATTATTTATTTATTTTTTTTTTTTAATTAAATGGAGTTCTTATTTTTTAATTAATAAACTTTAAAATGTTATAATATGAAATTAATTATAACCTTGTGATTTAATATTAAACGTACCTTAATTTAATTTTTTCAATTCCTATTTAAAATCGATTACGTGTATTTTAAACCATAAAATTATATTTCTTTTTAAAGTAAAAGTATATGCTTAAAAAGGCTGTTTTTTTGTTGTTGTTGTTGTTGTTTGTTTGTCTTTTTGTTTTTTAATTTTGTATTTGTTCATTTGGGTTACAGTCGTAACAAAACTCCAGAAAGGCGAAAAGAATGTACAAAGAGGTGTGGGGATTAAATAAAGATCAATGCATTTACGTGACCTCCTCTCGAATTCATGCATATTAAGAAGAAGAACCATTAGAGTAGACTTTTCTCATGAAATTCAATAAGGATGTAAGAGCCCAGCCCGTACGATTGATCATAATCTGTATACAGATGAAACGGTCCCTGAACTGCAGCTATTTTGCCGATTAAAGACAACTGATAGGTCGCCATGGCAGTTCCATTTCCATGACTGTGATCGTATATGGGGTGAGCATTATATTAGATTAGATTCACTTCTATAGAACATGTCGGATTCATTACTTCTTCACAAGACTCAGAAGATGGCATCCAAAGAAGAAAAGTTTTTAATTTACAGTAAGGGGGGGGGGGGGAATAGCAGATAAGATCAATTTCATTTTCTTTGTTCTTAATTAAATAATAGAATTTCAAACAAATCAAGTAATATTTGACATAACAAATCACATTAGCTTTTTCTTTGATGAAAAAAGGAAAAATCATCAACCATCCAAAATCTAAATGTGGTAACGACTTAATTGATTTGAAATTATCTTATTTCTAGAGGGCAATTAACAATAAAGAAAACGTTGAACGTGATTTTTGTTGTCGTTCACGCTTACTAAAGTTGCAATTGCGTTTGCTCTGGTATTTTAAGAGCTCGAAGCTGCGACATATTTTGTTTTACACGTGCTAATCGAGCGTCACCATGTACAGAGGATTCATTTTCGTATACGTCATTTGGCTTCTCATCCTCTTTCTCTTTGAGTAGCAGTTTCCTTTCGTTTTGCCGAAGTCTTCGCTGTAATGCCACAATTTTCATTTAAACCTTTCCTTAGGTTTTTCTTTTTCTTACTAAAGCTTAGGATTTTCTTTGTTCATTACGCTCTTTTCCTAAGAACTGAATTTCAACTCTTTTACTTTTAACAATTGCAAAAGACAATACAAACGGAAGGTTGTTTCCTGTTTATAGTTAAAACAACTTAGCACGAGAAAGACAGGCCTCAGCCAACATCTCCTAGACAGAAGAAAGCCTGATAACGCAAACGTCATACATTGTTATATCATCATTAATCGACCATTGTTAATCCTATTTCTACCAATAATAAGATGAAGGTAGCCCACGAGAAAGACAGGCCCTGGCCAACACGTCATACATTGTTACATCACACAAAAACGGCTATTGTTAATCGTATTTCTCCCAATAATAAGCCCTAAATTTGGCCGTTTGATCATGATGCAACAATGTATATAGTTCTGTGCGCAGGCCTTCTGTCTAGGAGGCGTTGCCCTCGCGCGGAAAAGTCACTTGACCATCTCAATCCGAGTAACAATATAATTTTCATTTTAATAATCAGCAATTTTTCGTTTGTTGGAAACAATGAAGGCAACATTGTTACTCGGACTAAGATGATCAGGTGACTTTTCCGCGCCAGGGCAACACCTCCTAAAGAGAAGGCTTGCGGACAAAAGGTGCAAGAGAAGGCAAGCGGCTATTGTGTATCGTTTTCTACCAATAATAAGCCCGCTTGATGATGATGTAACAATGTATGACGTTTCAGTTGTTTAGCTTTCTTTCCAGGAGGTGTTGCCCTAGTAGTCTGAGCAACAATTCAACCTTCATTGTTTCCAGTAAACGAAAAAACACTGCTTGTTAAAATCTAAAATTGAGACAATGAAGGTTGGACTACTAAGTTCAGGTGACTTTTGAGTCCCCAGGCCTGTCTTTTTCGTTGGCTGCGACCTGGTTTAAAATACAATTCGTTCTTCATTTTCAAGTTTGCTGCCAAAATTCCCGCAAAAATTGAATCGTTTTGGAAGGGCTAGGACGTAACCCCTTCCGACATTGGTTTCCCTTAATAGAACAATGGAAAGGAAAACGTTTCATTATTTCTAAGGCTGATATAACAAAAGTTATCCAACGTAGAAGCCAAATGGATCCAAACAGTGAACAAAAAGGCGCCCCCGTTTTTCCCTTATCAAGGCTAACGTTGGAACAGTGAAGAGGCTAGTCCTTACGGAAAATCCGCCAACGGACCATTGGAATCTGTTGTATCGTTAAACCGTTTTATTCGTCATGATTTGAGAATAGAACGCCTCATAAGACCCGAGTTCATTCAGGAAACTGGATAGATGACAAATGGAAGAACGCTTGGATGAAACTTGGGTCTGTTTATTGCGAGATGATAAGACACGGGCGGTTTTTTTATATGATTCGTTCTGAATGGGTATGTCAATGCAAGGAGAGTTTCATGGTAGTTGCTGGGTAGTTGTTCCATGGCCCTAAGGCGAAGGACGTGTATATCCAGTAATGGGCTCGAAAGGAACAGGAAACTGGGATTAAGGTCCTCACATTTTCAGCCATCCCTGTCAAGTCACCCGATGCCTTTCCCATAGATTTTTGTGGATTCGGTCTCCTTAAAAAGAGTTCTTCATGTAAAACACTTTCTGGATTAGGGAAAGCCTGTCAAGAGAGTGGAACAGAATCGACCTCCATGTTCTCCGTATAAGGCTCTTACGTCGGAAGCTAATATGTCGAGAGCACAATGGGTTCCAGTACACCTACAGTTTTCTCGTCATCATAAACATGAAACAATCCTCCGATCCACGTATAATTACGAAATTGACGAGCATTGTTTTTCATTCTTAAAATAACATCACAAATTGTTCCAAGCTTGAATAGAGCTTATTCATCAGAGTGACGTTGTTCCGCAGCAACCAATCACAGCGTGAAACTGGTATACAACATGGTGGCAGCAGCTTCAGCTGCCAATCAAAGTCGGAGCTGAAGCTGCTGCTGCCATATTGTAAGGCTCATGAATAAGCTCTATAGTAACCTTTCAGTTGCAGGTTAATTGCTAAGTGACAGTGAGTGGTCTTTAAATCTTTAATAAGTTTTTTTTTAATTCCGAAATATACGAATACTGTAGCCTACTCTCACCGCAAATGGATCATCTGACACATCTGGACTCATTTGAACAATAGGGTAAAAAGATTCATTGCAAGGTTTGAACGAAACAGAAGGTGTAAGTTAAGTAAAAGTGTGTAAAAAATACGTGAGCGGGGAGGGGAAATGGCACCAATGACCTTTAAGCAGAGGACCCTTCTGCAATCCCCAATTCGAGCAATATCTGGTGGCCATGAACAGAGTTAAATCATCTAGCTATCCTTTTGATCATCATGGGAAGATTTTGTTTTCCATTTCTCGGAATCGTATTAATCAAGTCATCATTAACAATTCGGTTATTTCACAGTTAACGCAGAAAGCCACACTACATTAATCGCAAATCGCTCGTTTAGGTCCCATACAAACACTTGATTTTGTTTTTTAGGTCCCCTTAAGTAGTCGGTATTCAGCAAAGATAGAGCTAGTATTTGATGCACTTTCCCAATTATGATGCACTTTCTCTCATATGGGTCATTCACCCACCTCTTCAGATTTTGATAATTTCTTTTTTACATGTTGCTATTACCAAGTTATGAAACCATGCCAAATTATTTTGGCCTAAGTCAAATACTTTCGGAGATATAGGGTGTCAAAGTTTAAGTAAATTTGGCATTTTAGGTTTCCCCCCAGCTCCGTGATGTCCGTGGCGCTTGTTATAAAAAAAAATCCTACCTCAGTCAAAACCGGAGTTGATACTCCAAACATCAGGAAATTATAGTACTTGAAAAATATGGAAAGAAAAATTCTGCGACCTGGGTTCGAACTAGAACCTCGAGTGCCATATGCTCGACGCCTCTACCAATTTTTCTTTCCATTTTTTCATGTCATATCATTTCCTGATGTTTAGAGTATCAGCTCCAGTTTCTATTTAACCAGTGATCATCATAAGCACATGCTATGTATGAAGTTCTGACAATTTAATAGAGGGGGGGGGGGGGAGGAACCTATAAATGTAATTAAAACCAAAAGGCAGGTAAAACCCTATTATTACTATTTTAGGCCAAATAACTTAAGGTTTAGTGAAAAAACAAACACATTGGTAACTCTTCTGCCGCACCTTGCAATCGAATTTTGAAAAAAATATGTTCACCGATTTAAAAAAAATTGAAAACCATTGTTGTTTTTATTTTTTAATAGTTGTACATGTCAAAATAGGAACACAGGCTATTTTTTTTCTAGAATTGGCCTATCTTACACAATTCAGTAAAAACAATGGTATTGATATTATCATTTTTGACTGAGTTATGATTTTTTTTTATAACAAGCGCCACGGATATCGTGGAGCTGCGGAAATACCTAAACTTTAACACACTACATCTCCGAAAGTCTTTGACTTAGGCCAAAATAATTTGGCAACGTTTCATAACTTGGTAATAGCAACACGTTAAGAAAATGTCAAAATCTGAAGTGATGGGTTACATTACTTATTTTTACTGGGTGATCTGATACGGAATGACCCATATGTATTTCATTTACTTTCATTCCCCCGTTAATCAAGTTAAGCAAAGTGTTTTGCTGTGGAGAGTTAGGGATAGTTTTCTCTATAAAAATTTTGAATTTTTTTCATCTGATACTACTACTTTGTTTTTTTCTTTTTTTGTGTGTTGTTTTTGCGTTAGAATTGGATAATAATGATGAAACAAGTCAATAAACACGTACTCTGTTGCCTTTAAGTTGTCCACTTCATTTTGAATAACGCTCTTTTAAAGCTCGGTGAACATCTCCCACTTCCTTGTTTGGGTGATGACGTCTTTCGCAGTTTTCCACTCGCATTCGTCCAACTGTGCCTTTTCCAAGAACATGTTAATTAAGCATGTGAGAGCCTTTTCTTCCTTCGCCCATCCTCGACCAATCCACCAGAGCTCACCACGGTCGCTTGACCAAAGTATGCTCGAAGAGAACAGGGAGAGACGAATTTTTGTCACCGTCTTTTGTGGGGGGGGAGGGGGAGGGGGAGGGGGAGGGGGAGGGTGGCAATCAAAATTTCCGAGAATTTCAATAGACCACGCTAACCGTCAGCGCTACGAAGTTCTGCTTGCACCACAAAGTGCCGTTTTCAATCGTCATTCTGCCTCTTTTGTAAGTGCAGGTGCTACGTTCGCCTGTGTGTGTGTCTGCAATGACCGAAATCGCGGACGTCAAGAATCTGCGCAGTCTATTGGACTTCGAGCCCATCAAAACCGAACACAAAGTAGCAATCTTTGATGCCACCTTTCCGCGGCCGAAAAGAAGCGGACCAAGTTGGAGTCAAGGCTGTGCGACTGTCAACGAAATAGTTTGCTTTCGTGGAAATAGCAGCCACGAGTTCATCCAATTTCAACTGCGCTCACTACTACTACAACTGAGTATCTCGTTCCTTACGACTAACAATATAATAAGCCTTATTTTAGGTTATGGTACGCACCTGTGCTATCCGTGTAGACGTCGCCCGGGAGTCCCGAGGTCGGATATTCGTTGGAGTCTGTGCTACTGTCCTGTAGGTGAGGGGGCGTCAGAGAAGGGTAAGGACCTTGCAAGGGGGAAAAGGACAGAAAACAAATCAGTATAAGGCCCTCCCTTCGCAAAAACGTCCGACTACAGACAGAGTAAAGTGTGTGTGTGTGTCGCTTACTGAGAGCGGGTTCCGACTTGGTCTTCTTGCTTTTGCCCCTCGGCGGCAGCCCACCTGACGACCGCGTCTCCTCGGCCGACCGCCCGTTCTCCTGGCTCTGCTTCTTCTGCAATTTCTTCATCTACACAAACAGGCACAGTACAGTACACACAGACGCACACAAGAAAGAAAGAAAGAAAGAAAGAAAGAAAGAAAGAAAAGAGAGAACCGTAGAGAAGAGAGGGTAGAATGGAAGAAGACGAAATTAAAAAAAAAAAAAATTAAAAAATTAATAAAATTTCACATTTGAATGGCGTGGAACTCGCTTGGCATACCCCACGGTTTCTTAATTTATTATAAAAGTGAAAAAGTAGTGGTGGTGGTGGGGGGGGGGGGGTTTCGAGGGAGGGGGGGGGGGGGAAAATCCAAAGGGGTCTGCCAGAAGAGTTCTTACAACGACAAACAGAATGGAATGGGTGAATAAAGCAGGCAAAGGGCTTTGTCCGGATGGGACTCGGGGAGAAAACGACAAAAGCCAACGACATTAAGAAAGGGGAGGGCGAAAGGGGGCAGCCCATTAAGATAGACAACTCGCTCTATTTGTCTAGTCTAATTCTACAAAATTAGGAAAGTAAACTCTACTACTTCATATATAAAAAGAAATAAATAAAGTGAGAGAGAGAAAGAGAAAGAGAGAAGCAGACTGAAGAAAATAAGTGAAAAACAATAAAAGCATCACTGAGAGCGATGTGTTTGTATTGGTGTGTGTGTGTTTGTGCGTGGTAGTGGTGATTTTGAGTGAATCATTTCTCGGTATTCCGAGCAGCAGATACGTACTTTGGCTCGTTGGTTCTGGAACCACACTTGGACTATTCTGACACTAAGACCAGTTTCTTTGGCTAGAGATTCGCGAACCTATAAAAGGGAATGGAAAATGGAAAGCCATCAAATAACAATTGAAACTCTTTGAGAAGTTCATTTATTTTTAAATTTCTTTTTTTTTTTTTTAATGCCTCGCTCTCATTAATTAGCACTAACGAACGACTTGTTTGCAAAGCAATTGAAACGGTACCGCGGAATACAACTACCAACAAAATCGAAAAAAAAAAAGAAATCATTTCAATTGAATACAAATTAACAAAATTATTCTAGGCTCTTAATGATTAGAGAAAGTTAAGTCTGAAAATTTTAATAGTAACACTAACAAGAAGAAGAAGAATTTAATAAAAAGAGAGACAGGGTATATTGAAGAGAAGAGCTAACATGCGCGTGCCTTGGCTGGTTCGCCTAGAGAACCCCATTCGGTCAAATATACGTATACTGACTGGCTCAGAAAACCCTCTCTAGAAAGGGGAAAAAAAAAGAACAAAATACTTATAATAAGAGGGGGGAGGGGAGGGGAGGGTTCGACAGTCATGCTGGTCTAACGTGGATTCGAGTGGGAACGAAAGGAGGATTCCCCCCACCAAGAGCGCGTGCAACAAACGACACCGACAACAACTAGTACAAAAAGAGAGAGCAAAGCGTACGTCTCGATATTGCTGCCCCGTTTCTCTTACCTTTCGACATGGTTTCGAGCTGATCTCGAAAGAGGCCTTGAAAGCCCGCCTCTGCTGAGTGGTGAGGATGGTTCGAGGCCTCTTGGGTCCACGACGACCGTCGCCCTTGCAGTGCTTCCCTTCTTCCAAACTCCCGTCACCTGGACACGGTCAGAGAGATAGAGAGTTAACATAAACAAAACAAAAAAAAGTCATCATACATGCTCGAAAAAAGAAAGAAAGAAACGTAAATTTAAGAAAAATAAAGGAAATGCAAATGAAGTTTATGTGTGTCTACAGGGGAGGAGTTTAGAATCCCTCCTATAAATTTTTGACGTTCGTCGTTGCTCGATTTATTCACGCCGCCGTCTGGTGTTGCGCGTCCGTTTTAATTAGAGGAGGAGGATGTGTGTATGTGTGTGTGTGTGAATAAATCAAGAGGGAGGAGGTGTCCTCTGGAGTAGGTGGAATCCTTAACACCTGCTGCCCTCGCTCTAGATCACGGCAACCGATGTCGTTGACGGCCTTCCACGGCGCCTTTAAAAGGGGCTTTCCTTCCTCCCCCCCCCCCCTCCACTCCCCTTTAAACAGCCGTTTCCGTGCAACGACAACGACACACGGTGCAGCCGGACAGTAAGCAGTCAATGAAAAGTCTTACGTGGTAGATGGTGGTGGTGGTGGCGTTACGTGCCAATAATGAACAAAGACATCTACTTCATGTAATAAATCGTGTGTACTGCAGATTATGTGCCACATCCTTTTACAGCTCCACAAGGACAGGACAAAAGAAGATTCAAATTCGTCAACGAAAATCTTTCGGGGGGACGAAGTCATTCAAAGTAAAGAACAACACCCTCTAAACTAAGTTTATAGGGTATAGGCTAGACGATGATGGTGAACTTAATGCAAACAGGGTAGCCCATGACGGAATAGGTCGTTCCGCTTCAAAGGTCACCGTTTCATCACGACGTAGTCTAGGTCTTAGCGCAGCAGTGGTCGACGACTGTACGATTCCAGCAGAACCGAGGGAGGCATTCCACCAAAGAGGACTTCTTTCTGGGCTTTCTAAACTTCCATTCGTTACTGTGAACTGAACGACGAATCTCTCTAACAATGTAATCACGGATTTGGTTGAAATTTTAGGAGGTCAATCTACAACATTAATCTACCTTCTGTGTAAAATGATTTGACTTAATGGCCTTTCGTTTCGGAGAAAAAAAATAAAATACTTTACGTTTATTATTGTAGTGCCAGATAAGCCAAATGGGAAGAAAGGTAGACAACTTAACAGCTGTGGCGCAGTGGTTAACTGGTCCGGGTTCGATTCCTGTACTATTGAAATCTTTTTCATTTTTTCCCATTCTTTGTTTGTGTTTTTCGCAATTATTTGTTTGCATTTTACATGATAACATTCACATACATAAGCAACGTCACAGGGCAAAAAAAAAAAAAAAAATGCAATATGCGTTGTACAATATTTTCACGGATGGTCATTGGCGATCCGTGATTTGGTGGTGACGATTGCGCATAGACCGTCGATAATGTGAAGAGATCTTTATATTTCAACGCCACGGCAATGACCGTCCGTGAAAATATTGTACTACGCATTTTGCAGTAAATCCAGAGAACCTGCGCTACCGCTGTTAAGTTGTACGAGGGCGTTTTGAAAAGTAATGCCTCCATGGCTGTAACTTTTTTATTTGTTAACCGATTTTCAAAATTCTTTTTATATCTTATAGTCACATTTGTCCTCTATTCACTTTTCGACATAGTCCCCATCCCTTTCCACGCATTGCGCCAACGCGTGACTTGTTGGGTGAACCCGTCGGAGAGGAATTCCGGAGTTGTTGATTGAATGGCAGCTTTGGACCCTCTTCTGGCCCGCACACGAGTCACCACACACAAGAGGCGTTGCAGCGCGTGCAGTTCAAAGATGAAAGACTTTGCACCTTGCCACTTTCACCGCTTCCCAAGGAAGAAAGAGCCCCTTAAGGGACACGAGTTGGTTCTGACGGCGAGGTAAACGCTGCCATTCAATCCTCGTGTCGACAACAACTCCGGAATTCCTCTCCGACGGGTTCACCCAACTAGTCACGCGTTGGCGCAATGCGTGGAAAGGGATGGGGACTATGTCGAAAAGTGAATAGTGCATTACATAGAGGACAAATGCGAGTATAAGATACAAAAAGAATTTTGAAAATCGGTTAACAAATAAAAAAGTTACAGCCATGGAGGCATTACTTTTCAAAACGCCCTCGTATATTTTTCTTTCTATTCGGTTTATCTGGCACTACAATAATAAACGTAAAATATTTTATTTTTTTTCTCCGAAACGAAAAGCCATTGAGTCAAATCCTTTTACACAGAAGAAGGTATACCTATTAAAGTTGTGGATTGGTCTCATAAAATTTCAACCAAATCCGTGATTACATGTCCGTGCGGTCCCCCTGTGAGTTTGTAAAGAAAAAAAAAAAAAAAAAAGAGACAGAAGAGGACGAGAGTGGTTGAATGGGTGGAGGACTCACTTTTGGGACTGGCCTGCAGGACGGCCACCTCCTTCTCGAAGTCCGGTCGGCAGAAGAGTTGTCCGCCCCTGAGGACGAACTGGTCGCCTTTTTGCAGTCGGTTGCCGCACACGACGCACACGAAGCACGGCAGGTGGTAGACCCTGTCGGCCGCCCGCATCACCAGCTCCGTCGGCGGGATCGGCTGCCGGCAACTGGCGCACTTCACGCCGAACAAACTGAAAAATTCCCGACGGAAAAAGGGGGAAAAACACAACACAACGTCAATATGGGCAATCTTTTATTAAATAAATAAATAAATAAATAAATAAATAAATAAATCAATAAAAGAAGAGAGAGAGAGAGAAAGAAAGAAAGAAAGAAAGGAAAAAGGCAGCAATTCGAACGCTTTTGAAAAGAAGTGCGGTGGGAAGAATAGAAAAGGTTAGTCTGACGCGTCTTAATCGCGCCGTAATAGTAGGAAGGAGATTTCCTTTTACTACTGTGATCCCGCTTTCACTCTCCCGTGCCTCAGTCAAATGCAAATGAGCCTTTTTTTTCTACCGTTGCATCACCAAATTGCTACGGTGCATTGAATGCCGACTCGGGCGGAAGAAGCTTTGCGTTTTGCCTTCATAGAAAACATCTCAAGAAGAGCACACCAAACACACACATTATTGCATTATCTACAAAATTGTGTTTTCTCCTTCGAGGAGGTTCTTTGCTTGTTAGTAGCACTGGCGAATGAATGGCGGTGAAATATTAACTGCCGCCTTCTGCACGGTTAGTCAAGCACAAACATCCACGGCGCAGCCAAATTCGAACCCGCGACTCGAGAATCTGCAGAATCTAGTGAAGCCGGGGCGTAGACCAAATAAACGCGATACTTTGCCTAAGAACATCTTCGAAACAGGTGCGCGTCATCTATTTTGGGGGCCCAAATATATTTTCATTAAAAAAGGAGCGTTCACCTTTATGCAGGCCTCGGATTTCCACAGGAAAAAAGAAGAAAACAACACAGAGAGAGAAATTCCGACAACCCCCCCCCCCCCCCCCCGCTTAAGAGAATCCGGAAGCGATGGAGGAGGAGGAGGAGGGAGGATTCTCGTGAGTAACAGACACAGACTGACTATTCATTCGCTGGACGAGCAGAGAGCAACTGTTAGCGATTGCCCACGTCTTTTCACCGCCAAAGCGTGCATTAACGAGGGCTAAAAGGGTGTGTGCTGTTGCAACTGTAATCGTTTCGCTTTTCTACTTCTTCCTCTCTCTCTCGTGTTTTTCGCGCTTTATCGTGACAATTCCATCCCACGGCGCCCATTTCCCACACAGGCATAGATCGAGAGAGAAAAAAAAGGCAGGAGGAGGAGAAGGTGTAGGAAGAGGGGGGGGGGGAATTCTCGAACTCCTCGTGAGTCGAGGGATATGCGTGTGGCACAAAGTAAAAGAGAGCAGAGCACTGACGGTGAAGAGGGGGAGTCATGGTGGCGGCTCCTTAATTAAAATGGATGGGCGCTAGCCGCCTTCAATTGGAAGGTAGGAAAAGAGAAAAGAGCGTAACTGGCGCTTCACCGGGGCAACAAACCCTCGTCGTCGTTTTCCATTTTATTCCTTTCATCCCCCTACCCCCCGTTCAGTTTCTGCGCACAAGAGGGGAACCCAAATGCCTCGGTCGCCACGAGGCACGCGGGGAATCCCGGTCATTCACAGGACACACGGCACGGACACAAAAGTCACCCAATGCAGAGAGACCCAATCCACCCGCACCCACTGTCTCTCTCTCTCTCTCTCTCTCTCTAGGAGGAACAATCCCCCTTCACCCCCACCTCCCAATCGATACTTTCTCCTCATTGGTCGCAGCTGATGCCGCTCCGCTCCCATCATCTATCACCGGCGCAAAAGAGAGAGAGAGAGGGAGGGAGGGAGGGGAAGGGAAGAATGTTGGGGCTGCTCTGCTCTCTTCTCTCCCTACTGCCTCTTCCTCCTCCTCCGTCGACTTTTGCTTCTCTTGACGAGCGAGCGAGAATTTTTGCGGTGCTCGGTGAGCCCAGCTGTTGCCGTCGGTGACGTCACTGAGCTCGCGCAAGAAATTTAATTAAATTCTCGGAGAGGTAGTTTGAGGGTTCCCCCCTTCTTCCTCTTTACCCCCATCTCCAGCCTCCCTCTTCTTCGAGTAGAAGAAGAAAAAAGAGCGCGTCCTAGGGAGAAAGAGAGAAACCGTGGCGACAGGCAACGCGGGAGAGAAGATTTTTCTGTTTTTTTATCTCCCTTTCACCGGGAGAATGCCTTCGAGCATGAGATCACGTGAGGTCAGAGGCCACCACCCTCGTTCCCTCCAAGCTAGTGGCAGGACATTCCCCGGAGTATCGATTTCGTCCGCCAATGTCATTCATCATTCACACAAACAGGGCGAGGAGGAGGACGACGATATGAGATTCCCACTCCTCCTCCTCCTCCTCCTCCTCCTCCTCTTCTTCTTCTTCTTCTGCTGCTGCTGCTGCTCTTCTCGCTGGATCAAAATGTCGGTCGACTGCAAAGCCAACCACCACCATCACCATCATCATCGTCGTCGTCCTCATTATTATTAATAATATTTGCTATTTAGTTGCATCGAAGACCAAATCCGAACGCTTCCCCCAGAAAAAGACAGCCAAAACGATGGTTTGGTTTCGGCGTCGCAATTAACAGCAAACAACAACAACAAGGAACCGCAGCAGCTACTCATCGACATAACTCAAGCGCCACATTTTCGACGCGTGTGGGTGCCTGTGGGTGCACAAAAAAACGAATCCACAGACAGAGTTCGTTCTTTTACGTTCTCCAATGGTTCCTCAACGGTTTGTTATTGATCATCAGAAGAGCAGGAACAGCACAGCACGTTAAAGACAGGTCAAGAAATAGCCATTCCGAGGTCGACTAATCGGTGCAGATAAACCAAAGGGAGGGAGGGAGGGAGGGAGAATATCGTCGATAGCATTTTATAGGAAGTGAATGATATTAATTAGAAAAATGGATGGACAAATTCTGCGACCTGGATTCGAACCAGGAACGTCATCTGTCATGGTTGACGCCTCTACCCACTGGGCTATCGCAATATCATTTACCTGATGTTTGGAGTTAGCTCCAGTTCAATTTCTTTATTTCTTATATAGGAAGTGAAGTGAGAATGTATGTCTTCTTGCTAAAGTCAGCAATGGCGTCGAGCGCGGTCTTGGGGGCTCGAACCCGCGACTTCTAAGGCCGTAACTCGTAGGAGAAAAGTCTACTTTTGGGAGTGAGCGAGTGAACCAGGAGAACCACTTTGAAGAGGATGGTGGATAAAGAAGGAAAGACACGACTATTGGGGGCTACGGGTGGGTGGGTGAGAGGGAGGGAAGGAAGGGCTGGCAACTGGCTTCCACTCGGTGATGACACTGGCCGTATTGCACCCTGTGCTGACGGATCCCCCCGAAGCCTTCCCTTCTCCCTCGACAACATGGCGCACGTCAAAAGCGCCACGAGCCGGCTCATTAGGTGGGAGGACGGGGAGGGTCGGGGGAGGACACACGCGCGCGTGCAACCGGGTGGAGACAGCTGCGTTTATACGCCTCTTTGGCTTCCGTAACGGGGTCTCCATGGGTCAGCGGAAACTGACAAAACAAATGCAAATGGAGCGAACGCACGTGCAGCGCCACTCTGTATGCCTCCTCCTCCTCCTCCTCCACCACCACCACCACCACCCCTTCCGCGCGGAGTAATTGTGGTCAGCGAATGTCGACGTCACCGTGACAAGTCCGCCCCCCCCCCCTCCCCCGTGGAGCGTCGTGTCGACGGCGCTACAGTGCATAGCGTTCGACGGTGCTGGAGCGGGCGCTTGCTTATTAAGCGAGTGAAAGAGGAGAAAGACAATTGACCACCAGGCAAAGCAGCCAATGGGGAATCGAAGGCTTTGCGTGCCGGATTACGCGAGGGTTTAAAGAGGCTTAGCCATCACGACTCATTGGTTTCGAAATCAACGTTTTACGCCACGTGCACTCGCCAGGGAAGGGTAACGGGCAGCACGTGCAACGGAACAACGCGCGAGGAGGGATGACATTTCATCTTCCCCTCCCCCCCCCCCTCGTCCATCCACGTGTCCCCAAAACGTTCTCCCACTCATCCCCTCCCCCATCACCCGCTTTTTCTTCTTTTTAAGCCCCGGCTTGCCTCCCAACAACCAAAGACAAAGCTTCTGCTGCAGCCAGCCACTAAAGAGACTGCACGGAAATAGTCGTCAGGGATGCTGCTCTCATCATCATGATCAATTTCGTGATCGTCAGCGTCCACTACAAAGCCAAATTCGAGGCCTACAAGATAAGGGTGTGTTCCGCCTTAGGTCCCTTAGTCCTGTGGATGGAAAAAAAAGAACGCAGCAATGAATGTTGACATTCTGGACAACGCACTGGAAGCGTTTCTGTTCCAACTGAACACATGGAAAATAGGGGGAGGGGGGGGGGAGGTTATTGGGAAAAGCATCGGCCCATTGGAGAGGGGAAGGGAGTGTTTGCGTCATTCCGTCGGCTAATTGAACGGCGATCGAATGAGCGCCACCTTCTCTCACGTAGGCCAGTGCGTCGAAAAGAACCATCAACCATTTTATAGGGCCAATTATAAAATCAACTGATTAAGGAGCTCATTAATTATTCTCAAACGCTCATAAATGGAACAATAAAACTACAAATTAGAACCACGTCATTTCCGAAACAGAGCCAACACCGACTCCATTGTAACGCCAGCGCTCCCAAAAACTGCGCAGGCAGCGTCACTTCCGAGCCAGCAAAAGCTTTCACAACACCGGCAAAGACATAACAACTCTCTTATTCGTGAAACTGATCCAAACGTTGTCGACCCGTTGTTGTTGTTTCCAAGGGGATACGAATGAAGCGGCATCGTGACATCAGACTCAATCCGAGAGACGAATTGTCACGTTAATGACCGAGGCGGGAACGTGTGGGTCACGTGCCACCACACGCATTCATCACCGAAACGAGGCGCTTTTATCATCTCCCAAATTACGAGGCGACGCTTAACCCAATGCGCTTCCCAAGTGTCTACCCCGTGTAGGTCTGTGTCTATTTACAGGAATCGCCTTCTTCCCATTGGTTCTTTTCTTTTTTCCCGTCACCATGACTCCGCATAAAAGGCGCAAAAGTGACATGGAAGAGTGAGAAAGCAGGAGGAGAGAGAGAGAGAGAGAGAGAGAAAGAAAAAGAAAGGCAAGTAGGATTATAGACAAGCAAAGAAGGAGGGAGTGGGGTAAGGATGTATTATTTACTTATCGTAGTCCATCTTGCAATAAAGTTTGTGGTCTCGCGCGTAACACGAGTGCGAGAGGTGGGCGTGGCAGACGCAGCACTGCAGGCAACCCTCGTGCCACGAGCCCTCCATCACGCGCAGGATGTACCGATCGGCTATAGGTTGCTGGCATCCCGCGCACACCTCGCGCGGCATTCCACTACTGTGCATCGCTGACCTAGAAAAATAGAAAGAAAAAGAAAAACAAAACAAAATCCATGGTAGATACACATCAGTGGATAAGCAATACTCACTCACTCACTCACTCACTCACTCACCCATCCATCCATCCACACAGATTGTGATAATAAAGTAAACTAGATATGACACCACCACTTTTCCACAATGTGATCTCTATTTAACTTTCTTGTATCCACAGTTTCGTGATAGCTTTTGTTCTGTTCGTTGTTTACGAGAAGAGAAGGGAAAAGATGATGAAAGAGCGCCATTTTTTATTGATATCCTAGCCCGTGGATGGGTGGGAAGCAAAGAATCGGATGCTGTCTTTTACAGTAGGACCCAGTTGAAAGGCATCGATTTCCGCCGGTTTTACAGGAAGAGAAAGTATGGTTCTAAATAGTTTGAACAGCATGAGAATTGGGGAATTGGCCAAATTATTTAATTGAAGTAATTAAAAGAGAATTGTTCAATTCAAACTGGAAATGTCTCTTCCTGTAAACCCCGAAGGTGGGTCATTGCTATCTATCGTACTACGTCGTTACTGTAAGCCATCCATTTCTTTGCGTTCAAAAGCAGCACAGTGCAATGACATATGACGTTCGTGATTGAAATAATGAAAGAGGTCGTCCGTCATCTTGTAGCTTGTCTCTTATGAAGGAAGGCGCAACGGGAGCTGCTCATGCTCTGTTGGAGCGTCAAAGAAGAAGCAGGAGGAGGAGGAGGGGGAAGGGGAGGGGTAGGGGGGGAAGGGGATTTGCTGCGAACGCGGTGGACTAATAATAAAGAATCGAAATGAAACAAAGTTGAGTTCGGCCATTCTCGAAAACGTTTCGTTAATGGTGCCAGTAAAACTTGGGCCAATTGGAGGAGAACTTGGGCTCCATTTCCTTCCAGTTAATTTCATAAATGGGAATTAAAAGTCTCTCGTCATGATAACGAGAGCCAGACAACATCATCGGAGACGACGACGACGTTTCCTCCGCCCATTAGATCAAAAAAAAAAAGCCAACCATGAAACGACAACCACAACTACCACCACCGAACGCGTCCACCCCCCCCCCCCCCCACTTCTTTATTCGAGGCCCACCAAGACAGTGTTGGCTCTCCAGCAGCCCACTTTTCCTAGGTTCCGTTTGCAGGGATTGAAGAGGTGCGAACGGGGATTACCTGTCATTAGCGATGGCTTTACCTACGAGCCTTCGTCATTTTATTCTATTCTCGCTCTTTCTCGAACGGCGAAAACTTGCTCGTCACCGTTCGTAACTCGGCGAACAACGTATCCGACTAATGTGAAAGCATCGGAACGTAGGATCCTTTACTGCTCGGTTCATCCATCGAGTTGGCTGCCGATTGTTTTAAGAATTGGCCCTCGTCGACAACACTGACAAGGGGACCACACGGACATGTAATCACAGATTTGGTTGAAATTTTAGGAAGTCAATCTACAACATTAATAGGATTAGCAATCTTCTTCTGTGTAAAAGGATTTGAAAAAAAATATTTTACGTTTATTATTGTAGTACCCGATAAGCCAAGTGGGAAGAAAGGTGACGTTGCTTATGTATGTCCATGTTATTATGCAAAGTGCAAACAAATAATAATGGCGAAAAACACAAACAAAAAATGGGAAAAAATGTCAATAGTACAGGAATCGAAACCTGACCAATAAAGCCATAGAACCTGATGTTAACCACTGCGCTACCTTTCTTCCCACTTGGCTTATCCGTCACTACAACAATAAAGGTAAAATATTTTATTTTTTTCTCCGAAACGTTAGGCCATTGATTCAAATCCTTTTACACAGAAGAAGGTAGTATACCTATTAATGTTTTAGGTCGACCTTCTAAAATTTCAACCAAATCCGTGATTCCATGTCCGTGTGAGTTGAACAAGGAACCCCCGAAGAGGTTTGGGAAAGGGAGGAAAGAGAGAGAAGAGAGAAAGAGAAGGAAGAAGACGAAGCGGAGGAAGAAGAGCCGACTGCCAAAACCGTTCTTCTGAAACGGTCAAGATGCGACGCAGCCTCTTAGCAGCCACCTTTTTTGCGCTTACAATTTCTCCCGTTTCCATGGGCGTTCGTTTCTCCTCGACAGGCAAAGGTTCTTCGCCACTTCATAGAGCGATTTCTAGTTGCGGTTCATTCTCGTGCCGGAAAGCAGAAAACGCCGCCGTCATTCTCGTGTCAACACAGTGGACTAAGTCAACTAAAAGGTTCGTTTGCACGGGTTAGAAACGCGATCGAACACGCTTCCCTCGCCATCCTATAAAACTCGCCGCGTCTCCATTCCAGCCTAGAAGCACAGAAAATGAAGCTGTTTCTTATCTCGAGTAGAAATTAAACAATTCATTCAGAATTCAGGTGAAGATCGTAAAAAAAATGCAGAAATCGCCCTCCACTGCCGCCTAATTCACGTTATTGTCAGCTCGAAATATTTCAATGAAGGAGGAAAAAAAATTCTCAACTCCAAAAACACTTTCTCTTTTAATTTTAAATTTATAAAAATCTCCACAAGCATGCATTTTGACCGGAATAAACGTTTAATATAAAAAACAATTATTAATTATTCGACATTGTAAAATATCTTTTCATAGAATGGAAAACAAAATGTCTGATAAAAGGATTAGATCGAGAAAATAATTTATGTATGCTTTGCTTTTGTTATTATGAAGTATGCATCAGAGCAGGATATTTGAGATATGTATTCTATGCTAAGTACACTGCTTTGCAATGAAATTGCCCCACCAACAAGGAGTTATCCGACCTTATCCATATTTAGTGGGGGAGGGGAGGGGGTCGTCTACCTCCGACTACAAAAAAAAGTAAACGATTGGATGCATGCTCACGAGACATGACCATTTGGGTTGATACAGAGTGTCCGGGTGCCTGTATAGGCTCATCAGTTGACACCTGTGTGAGACATTCCATGCAGTAGGGAGGAAGCAATTGCCTCGTGAACGTACAGTACTGTAATCCGCACAACGGTCTCAATGCCGCGACGACGACAACGACAACCGTTCACGGAATTAACGGACTTTGAACGAGTTCGGATTATTGGCCTCTCCGAGGCTGGATGGTCAACCAGACGGATTGCGGGACGCACGGACGGTAGCCCAATGTTGGAGGCAATGGCGAGAGGAAGGCACACGTGCCAGAAGACCAGGCTCTGGAGCCCGGAGAAGCACGTCAGCTCGTACCGATAGGCGGATACTGCGAACAGCGCTAGCGGACAGAACTACTGCGCGACAACATCACTATTCCCGGTACTGCTCCAGTATCAATAGCTACAAAAGCACGCCGGTTACACAAACACCTAAAGAGAAAGCCTCTGCACGGAAACGTCATACATTGTTACATCATCTAAGTAGGGCATTGTTATTCGTATTTCTACCAATAATAAGCCCTGAATTTGTACTACTATGATGATGTAACACTGTATGACGGTTTCCGTGCGGAGGCTTTCTTCAGGAGGTGTTGGTTACACGCCGCGACAATGTCCGCCAGGCGTCCATTGTTGTGTCTTCCTTTGACACTTGAGCACCGCGCGATACGACTGAGTGAACGAGTGGGCTGGCGAATGGAATGGCGCCCGGTGGTCTTCAGCGATGAATCCCGCTTTTGTTTGGACACCGACGACAGAAGCGTGCCAATGAACAATGCACCCGGTATCGCCATCGTGGACCAACACACGGGATCATAGTCTGGGGGTGCCATCGGCTACGATACCAGAACGCCTTTAGTTACCATCCAAGGCACCCTGACAGCAGCACGGTGCGTCCGTATTACTGCCCTTTCTGCACACCATACCCGGCGCAGTCTTTCAGCAGGATAATGCCAGACCGCACACGGTAAACATGAGCATGGCACGTCTGCATGATGTCAACTACCTGCCATGGCCCGCGAGGTCCCCAGACCTATGGCCAATTGAGCACGTTTGGGGCAATATCTTGTACAGAGGATAGATTATCTTAACGACTGCTGTAAGATGGTCGCAGCAGTCCGGACCGACGGCTTTACGTGCCCTCCGAAGCACGGGAGGAGATGGAAATTCCCAGGTTGTCACCCAACCTGTGACTAGCCACGCCCAAAATTGCTTAACTCCACCAGTGCATTGAGCAAGGCGAGACAACTAGGCTACGGACATGGTGGGACGTCGTTTACGATCACCCCGCAATCTCCATGAACTGACAAAGCAAGTTCACCAGGCCTGGGCAGACGTACCCCAAGATGACTGATCGATCACCTTCACCTGCGTCTGGAACAAGAAGAGGTGGTGCCACAACCTACTGATGCCGCTTTCCGTTGGGACACCCTGTACAAACGAGTGCACGTCTTGGGGGTGGGGCAATTTCATTGCAAAGCAGTGTACTATAGCTTGCTGAAACAAATTGTGTACGTGTACTTGATAACAAACGCAAGATTTTAGCGTACAGTTCATTATTTAAACGGCAAGGCATTCCACATACGAAGGAATCGTCGTTTTATAGAAGGAAATTAGACATGGGCCGAGTATAGATTGTTCTAGCTTGTCCCTGGTTTTCAATGAATCCAATAGCCATGCTCTAATAATGTCTTCTTCATTAGACCATGCTTGGTAGAGTTAATTCCTTTAATCTGACATACATTATGATGCCATGTGAGCGTGGGAGTATTCTAAGTGAGAGAAATTTCAGAGATAAAAGCGGCACGTGTTCATTATACGCAACCTGAACTCTTCTAATGCCGCAGACCGAAAACTGGAGCCATATTCTAGTTTAGTGATCAAGCATGTCTTAATTATTTCGTCCCGGTTAAATAGCTTACGAAGTCTACTAAACCGATATTTTTCTATTTGGTTTCTTCTTATCAATCTTTGTCTTAGATTCATTAAAGCAAAGTCCGTGGGCGGTCTGATATAGCCACACATGCCTTGTACAGAAAATTGTCATCAACCTAAGACCTCCTGATATGACAGTTTAGAAGAAATTTTAATATTTCTGCAGCACCTTGAAGTAGGCCTCTGGTTGGCGGATGTTCAGTGGGTTGATTAGGTGCTTCTAAATAATTGATTCTATGTTGGAACTAGGCATGTATGAGATTCAGGGCGTCAGGCCCTATGCCAAGTGCTTCGAGTTGAGAGAGTAATAAAAATAAAGCTCTATCATTTGGCTTGAAAGCTTTTGCTATCTCACTATTTACCAGATAGATTCCTTACCAAGCAACCCTTTATGAATGGCGTCAATGTAAATGGAATGGAAGATAAACAATGCTGTAAACAATATGGGCGTTTTGGGCTTGATTATTGGGTATGATATCCCACAATCTGCTCAAGGACCACTGGCTAAGGTCAAAAACCCTCACCGGTGAGAGAATGATGACGTAATTTCTCACTGGGCTAACCGTCTTTTTCTCGGTGAGGACGGTGAGACTAACCGGTTAGGCATAGCAGCACTAACTGGCGTTTTTTGACCGCGTTAAAATGACGTCACAGTTTTCTCACCGGGATTTCTGACCGACATAGCGCTAACTCTTCTCACCGGTGAGAGTTTTTGACCTTAGCCACTGTTTCGGTAATGAGTTATTTCTTGGACGATCAAAGTACTTTTGAAATCCATTGGAATTTTTATTGCATTATTTGGTCTAATGTTTAGAATCGAACTCAGCCACACCCTTTTCTAAATAGCTCAAGCATGAAAGAACGGACTGCCACTGCACTGGCTGCTTTGGTTTTTGTTTTCGAAAATCCCTCCCATTCAAGTGAGTGGCGTTTCCGCTTTTGCATTGTTGAAGGTTTTCCCAAGCGTGCGTCCCACCATAAACGGTGTAGGCTGCCTTCTTCACAATAATCGGTACGCTTCATCAATGCGTTTTATAAAATTCTCTTGGACTCGTTTGTATACCTTGGATGAATAACTTTAATATCTGGCTAATGTTTGAGAAAATTTGAAACAAAAACTTTGTGAAAGACTTCCACAGAATTCAGAAGGTAATTAATTAACTCTCCTTATTTTTAGTAACAGTAAGAAAAAGTAGCAGTAAGTGATATTATTAGGGGGTTGTCTGACAAAATTTCATATTCCAATTTCCGTTCAATGGAGGAAACAACTAACAAGGAGAGGGCCCCAACGAACAATCAAGTTTTTTGATGGTAGCCTGATATGTCCTTTTCGTAAAACCAAGTGCGCAGCCTCCAACTTGAACTTATTTTCGAGAAAATCCCTTTTAAAGTGTCTGTATTATATAACTAGTGTAAACTGTACCTTACACTTATCACAACAACGGCAGCCGAACAGGTAACGTCGTGGCGTACGAATCACGAGATCGTGGGTTCGAGTCCACGCGTGTTAGGCTTTGTTTTGGTTTTTTTTTTTAATGTTTTGTAACTGTGCTATCGTCCACTTTTTAATAGATTTTTCTGTTAGAATGAAAAAAAATATTTTTAACAAGAGCGAGCAATAAGGAAGACATTTTCAACTAATTCTGATAATAATAACATCATCTGTTCTAAATAATTCATAAACATAATTCATCGCTTTTAAAGAATGTTTAACTTTTCATTTCTTGTTAAGTTGATGTCTTTGCTTCTTGCCCATATTGGGCGCTATAACAAAATAACATAAAACAATCGTTTTAACAAACAATCGTTTTCTTCCAAGTTGTAGAATATTTCCAGTTTGGCTTGTCGAATACAACGTGCTGGATGGAGAGAGAAAAAAACAAAACAAAAAAAAACATTCAACGCGTGGACTCGAACCCACGATCTCGTGATTCGTACGCTCGAACGTTAACTACCTGGCTGCTCGTCGTTGTGATAATACATCTACAGTTGTCGAGATGCAGTTTCCACTAGTCATATAAGACAGACTTCAAATGGGATTTTCTCGAAAATAGAGCCAAGTTGGAGGCTGCGCACTTGGTTTTACGAAAAGGGCATATCAGACTACCGTCCTACCAAAGGGCATCAGAAAACTCGATTGTTCGTTGGGGCTCTCTCCTTGTAAGTATACTAAAATAGAAAAAATAATCAGGTCTGGAAAGATGCGGTAGAAAACAATTTATTGCCTGACGCGTTCAGCGTTCCGAAGATAGCGTAACGTTGAAACGCGTCAGGCAGTAAATTGTTTTCTACCGCATCTTTCCAGACCTGATTATTTTTTCTATATAGTTATGATGCTCGACCAAGCCCAGATATATACTAAAATGTCTGCATTTACAACAAAACAATTAACTGAAACGGTGATAATTTATGGTGAAAGTCACAGAAATTTTCGAGGAATTGCAAGAATCTTTAATGCAAGCAGAGCCAATGAGTAGAGCAATCACAACAACAGAACATTCAATGCGAAATAATAACTGATCCGGTTATGCAATGACTATATTTATTATGTTGCTAACGCGTTTCGGTTTACACCATCATCAGAGCAGGATTTTACAAGGAATAAGGAAACCATTTACATGTTGAGTCTGAAACCCTGTCACAAACTTTAAGGGGAGGAGGTAGTATGGACGATTCTGTAGGAACATCAGACGCGGCTAGTCACTGATACGCAGTCTTCATCCCTCCCCCTCCCCCGGCTGCTGCGACCATCATGCAGTAGTCTCCATCCATGGACCCAACTCGTCGGCCTCTAGCCATACAATAAATAAATGAAATGAATTGTAAGCAAAACAGTTCATATAAACATCAAGTCCGAATTTGAACGCTAACTGAGGTATCAACAGAAATAATAAAAATGCCGCCCCTAAGATCAACAAGTTAATAACTCAGGTTCTGTAACGCCTAGGATAATGACGTTTGAACAAATAATAGGGTAGATAAAACTGTGTATGCCGTTAAAATTTGAACGAATTCCAACGAGTACTCAGAAATTACTTGTATTTATTGTATGTTATGTAGCCTATTATTCTCCCAAATTTCATCATTCTAGATGTGTAGAAAGTGAGTTATATCTTAGTGGCGGCATTTTTATTGCTGTTCATATCTATCTCAGTTAGCGTTCAAATTCGAACTCATGTTCATATCAACTTTTTTGCTTAGAAAGGGGAGGGGGAATTAGCTAGATAGCCTCGGTTCCTGATTGGTTAGCAGTCCATACCCTTTTATACTTGCTTTAGATAAGTTTAGCTAAATAAATTAAGGAGAACAGGGAAACCACTCATCCACATAGCTAAGTGCTTTCCCTGTTCTCCTTAATTTGATGTCCATCCACAGTATCTATTTTGTTTACAAGTTTAGCCAGTTAATTTCTTCAAACTATCCCTCCCCACTAGCAACTAAATGAGTCACAACGATTGTTTACTTTGCAACCCAAATGACCATCCCTCCCCGCACCTCCAACCCTTCTCCCACACACCTAGCAGATTCACTTCTCCTAAATGACAGACATCCCAGTCTCCCCTCCTCCAACCAAGGAGAAATAGGACTCGAAATTTAAACTTGTTTTAAAACTTTATTTTCAAAACACGGCGCACTTATAGACATTGCTCTATGCCACCCTGGCTCCCCGAAGTCGAAACTTTATAAATTGTTTAGTTATTATGTATCATCGATAATTCCAGCTCCAAATGTTATGTTCACACAACTAGCTATGCCCTATCCCATTTCCCATCTCACTGCCAACCATTAACCATTTAAGCATTACTGGATCAGTGTTATTTCATCTAAATGGCATTCGTTATGTTGAGCTACTAATAGATGAACTTTCTGAATGCGCATATCATCTACCATTAGAAGAAAGGAGAGCGGTTGCAGCAACTTTTGGGCACAACTGGATTGGACAGTTCGGACCAGTAAGATCACCAGACTTATTAACTCCTCTTGATTTCTTTATTGTGGGATTATCTGAAGGAATTTGTTTATGCCTTCAAATGTCATTGAGCTTTAAACTAGGATCTATGATGCCTGTGCTGCTGTTAGAGCTGAAAGTAGGATGGATATGGATGCTAATTTCCACAAACAACTTCTCTTACGCTTTGCATCCACTGGACATCAAGAAAATTTGAACGCTTTCTGTGACTTGACTTCTCGTTGTAACTTTTTATTTGTATTACACTTACTTTTCGTTATTTTAAATTCATGCAAGCTCTTGAAATTTAGACTTTCACAAAATGATGGTCTCAAACTTTCTCAAACAGTAGCCAGATAAAGCTATCATGATTTTCACACTAATTCTACCATGCTCTACAAGTTTCTCATTGACATTTTTACATCTTTTGGTTTCCGAGATAAAAATCACGTGACACCTTAATTGGCGTCGAATATCAATTTTAAAAGTACCATGAAATTCGGCACGTGCTATACAACTGCACTAACAGTTTTTTAATTGGAGTAACGTTACACGTTTAAGAAACGGACACCCTCTATATATTGCTAATCATTTTACGCAATAACAACTTTGCATTCAGAATACGGAAATGAACTTTCGTTTTTTCAAGAACAAAAATAGTGCAAGAAAAGCGAAAGATACCACTTCTCACAATATTAATGGAAACACTTCCATTTCATGGTGTGGAAAATGTTTCTCTTTTCGTTCACTACTTTTTCTGGAGGATCCAAATTCCCCGCGTTTTGGGTGATGACCTCGTGAGTTTCGTTTTCTTCAGAACAACGACTGCGAAGAGTGAGACTGAGGAGACTGCGAACATTTTTTTTTTTTTTTTTTTTAAATGGAGTAAAATTTGCTTTTTACCATTGCCAAATATCGCCACTGAATGTAGACAGACACGCGAGAAGTGAAAAACTCTCCGGATTTATTGCATGGACTCCGCCGATACGCTACCGAATCGGCCACTAAAGTTTCTATTCACAGGAGGAGGAGGAGGAGGAGAAACGGAGCGAGAGTGAGCAGTGGAGATTCCATTTCGGAGCGAGGGTGTCCGTTTGCGTTTCGTTTCTGTCGCCGACAGGTTTCGCTCGCTCGTTTGGACATGCATGCACAACAGCTGCATCGATGGACTCGCTTTCCCACTTTATCCCCGATCACGCGGAAGAAATACGAGAGATTCCACGGTAACAGCAGCCGTCCGTCCGTCCGTGGAGCGAAATTTCGCCGATCGAGCAACCAACCCCACCTTCTCGTCATCGTCTTTTGGCAACATCCAATCCGCAAACATTGTCGTACGCACAAAAAAAGCGAAAACTGAAAGGAGCTGGTGAGGGGGTAGATAAGATATTGGCAAAGGCTAACCTCTTAAAAATTGAGTCGTTCCGAGACTGGAGACTTTGTTTCTTTTTTTTTTTAAGCTTCCACCGCTTCTTCAACTTGCCCTTAAATTTGTTAGGAATGAGGATAAAAAAGCTCGAACTTTCAACACCAGTAATAATAATAATAATAATAATAATAATAATAATAATAATAATAATTAATAATCACCAGCGGCATGCTATGAAACTACCCAACATGACAAATGAATGTTGGTGGCTGCAGTGTACTGGTGATGGAAGAATATTGGGCACGACACAACAACATCGCCAAAATTATCCAGCAACTCCTAGCCAGTCAACACAAATTAATAGCAGACTCGATACCCTACTACAATTACGCTCCTCAAAGTGTTCTCAAAAACAACGAATAATAGTTACTATGGGACCTATTCGTGATCACAGACAAGAGAACCGCCCGGACATCAAGAATATAGAATCGTATGACTCACCATGCCTTCCTCACAACCCCAGCAATGCCTACACGACGAAATGACACAAGTACCAAAGCATTAGCAGAAGAACCATTGGACCGTCAAATCAGTAATAATAATTTTCGTGAAATCTCGGCAACAGGGATTGTCCCTACCCACTTAGTTTCATCATTCGGCTGTTTGAACTTACCAAAATATTTGTAATTGAATGATCTTAAGAGGGTTTTTTTTCATGCCAAACCTCAGATGTTTAAATTATTGATGAAAATAGGAAAGAGGTTTGGCGTGGAAAAAAAAAACCATCTTAAGATCATTCAATTACTATTCTTCAACGAATATTACACCAATATGAAAGATGGTCCCAGCCTGCGAACTGGATACTACTCCAACCATCCTTAAAGACATGTAGATAGCGTTAATGCTTTTATGTCCGCAGTGGCGTGATTGGTTGGCGCGTCTGCACGGTGAGCAGAAGGTTCATAGTTCGAACCGAAGCTGTGGAATTTTCTTTCCTATTTTCAAAAACATTCAAAAAACTTTCTTACTCAAAATTTGTCCGTAAATTCATGTCTCTACCTCCTTTCCAATGGAGTCAAGAAACTGTGGAGATCTAGATAGGGTGAAAATTAGTAACAGGAAAAGCATTGATGATATTGATGATATAATGAACAGAGAATTACCTCCTTTATCTAGAGAGAGAGAGAGGAAGAACCACTCAGAAGAAATGGAGATAGCCAAATTACTTTATGTACTTAATAACTCTCGTCCAATCATAGGGCCGCTATCACTAAAGACCAGATTCCCGAATTAGTCTACAAGATATCATGCGCGATTTGTAATAAGCATTATTATGGCTCAACGTTAAATGCACCAGAATTAATCAACATGTAAAATGTATTAAAAGGCATTTAAAAATGTTGATAAATCAAGTTTTGCTCAACATATCCTTGATGATAATGACCTAAGTCTTGTAAATATTCTGTATGGGACTCATAATGCTATCAGGTCCAGGGGAAAGCTTTTTCGTTTTTGCAAATATTCCAGTTGGCGCACAGATTATTAATGCATAAATGAATTTTATTCATTCATCGAAATAATCTCCATCATTATCAACAACTTCTCCCAACGAGATACTAAATCAGAAATTCCTTTTTTTATAAAAGTCACGAGTTTTACAGTTGAAAAACACATCCAGTTCATGTTTTAGCTCTTCTTCTGTCTTGAAGCACTTGTTTCTCAAATGGTTATCGAGAGATCGGAAAAGGTGATCATCTCAAATTGGAGAGATATTCGGAGAGTACGGTGGATGAGGTAACACTTCCCAGGCAAGTTTGTTTATTGCCTGACGGCTCAGCTCTGCCGTATGCGTTGTCACGAAGAAAAACAACACCCTTACGGTTCGCAAGAGCTGGCTCTTTTTGCTGGATTTTTTCATGGCTACGTTAAAGCTGACCGACATACACGTCTGCTGTGATGCTTTGTCCTAAAATTTTGGAGCTCATAATGGACTACACGGACCAGTACGAAGTTTATCTTCAAGACGCTCATTACCAGTTCTAAATTTTTTGAACCAATTGTGGCCGTCCGGTCGGTGACAGAATCATCAGCGAATGCTGTACAAATGTTATGAGCAGCCTCCGCTGCTTTATGACCAAGTTTAAATTCATCCAACAGGCAGGCTCGAATTTTTGGTGATGTAGATGCCATTTCAAAATAAAATGGAATGTTTTCACTTAGACAAGCAAGTGCAAAAGAATGACCAATCATTTCTCTTTCATGTATAAAAAAAATTTGCATTATTCAAAATCATCCTATAAGAGGATTGCAACCATTCAAAAAGTAAGGGGGAAGAAACGAAAAACACTTTCCCCTGGACCTGATATTTTGTTAAACTTCTTCGAGTCCATGAAGATAGCCAGAGAATCGTCCAATCAGCTACTTAATAGCGACAGCGATTCTATGAACGTAGCCGATTGGACGAGAGTCATTAAGTGCATAAACTAATTATTGGCTATCTCCATTCCTCCCTCTGATTGGTTCTTCCTCTCTATACTAAAGGATGCAATTCTCTGCAATAAATTGTTATCACGCTCATGAGGACGACTTTGTCAGACTTGGTATGAAAATGATTTTGTGGATTGCGTGCTTTTTCCTGTTGCTAATTTTCACCATATCTACCAACTTTGTAACATTACACTACACTTGGCGCAGGCCCCTACACGATATTTCTTATCAGTCTCAATTCTAGTGAATAAGAATAATAATAACAATTAAATGGCAACTGCGTTATTTCTTGTTCCTCGTCCGCAGAGTGAACTGATACCAAACAGATCGGTTAGGTTAGGTAAATAGAAAAGCTTCGGCAAAAGCATTCTACTCTGTCCAACGAAAGAAAAACTGGGCGTGTCAATTTCAATTGTTAGCGATTATTAATCTGTGGTCGTAATGTGGCGCAGGGCGGTGAGAAAAGGACTGCGTGGTGGAACGGTGAAGTCCAAGAAGCTGTCAAGGCAAAGAAGGAAGCCAATTTGTTATGGCTTGCAAATAAGTCTACTTCGAGTCGAGTGCGGTACACTGAGGCGCGAAAAGCAGCAGAAAAGACAGTATCAACAGCTAAAGCCAAGGCCTGGGAGAAGTTCGGGGAGAAATTGGAGGCAGATTATGGTTCGGCAAACAAGGTGTTCTGGCAGACCGTGCACCGCCTCCGTAGAAAGAAGTCTCTTTCATCACAAACTATTAAGAGTTCAGATGGGAGGCTTCTGAAAACGGAGGAGAGCGTATTGCATAGGTGGAAGGAATTACTTTGCATCTCTTCTTAATCCGGTGACAGCAACAACTGAGGCACATGAGGTGCACCATGGAGCGGAGAATAGTCACGGTAGTATCACTGAAACAGAAGTCAGATGGGCAATTAAGTCTCTGAAGACTGGCAAAGCTGCAGGTGATGATGAAATCCGGTCCGAGATGTTAAAGGCCTTAAATCAGGATGGTATCCTGTGGACGTGAACTGTGGCGATCCGTGGTAACGAAACGCGAGCTGGGTAACAAAGCCAAGCTCTCCGTCTTCAAATTTATCTTTGTCCCCATTCTCACCTATGGTCATGAGGCTTGGGTAATGACCGACAGAGTGCGATCGCGGGTACAAGCGGCTGAAATGAGATTTCTAAGAGGTGTGGCAGGTGTTACCCTACTAGATAGAGTGTACAGCAGCACAATAAGGGAATCTTTAGGTGTCGAGCCGCTACTTCTCCGCATTGAGAGATCTCAGTTGCGCTGGTATGGCCACGTGATACGGATGCCGCAAACTGGTCTTCCTAGGCAGTTGTTACTTTCCAAGCCGGTGGGTAAGAGACCAAGGGGTCGGCCTAGAACCAAGTGGCTAGACTACATGGAGAATCTGGGTTCGAGTCGCTTGGATATTACCAGGGAGGACATGCGCCTGATAGCGGAAGATCGCGATCGCTGGAGATCTTCCATAGGGCTGCTGACCCCGCGACCCTAATGGATAAGCGGGTTTGAAAAGAAAGTAAGTAAGCGACTATTAATTTTACATAGCAACAATGTCTAACAATTGAAATCGGAAATTTCATTAGACACGCCTAGTATTGCTTTCGTTGGACGACTCCTTCCTAAAATAGCAATTCTACAACTCGTTCCTAAAATAATTAGAATAATCCAGTTTGAGCAATATTAGTGGTCAATTTTGTTTCAAATAATGCTTATTCTTATGGTGATTAAAGGATTCCATTTAATAAAAAATATTAAGAAAGTTATTATTGTTTTAATAATTTAAATATAACTTATTAATTAGAAATGACAAAATATCACTTGAAGAGAGACAAAATATTAGATTTTTTCTTTTCTTCTTGGGAAGGAGTTGTAGACCTTCTTTGTTCGCTTTATTGATCGATATTCATCGTTTTTGTGCATTGATTAAGTTTCTTAATTCAGACGTCAAGTTTTTATGTAAGCAAGTATTGTTCTCGAGTGTACATTTAACTTCAATTTTGCGCCAAATTCTAAAACCAATGAAAAACTCTCTTGGCCTATACGTGTCTTTCGCCTCGTCAACAGCCCTTGTTCGTCGAGACATAAAGGAGCACACGCCCACCATAAAAGAAGCTCTTCTAAATAGAGAAGAGCAGCTAAACATCTACACTATCTACCCAAAAGTAATCGGACTTGACGAATTATCCTGAAACTTGAGGGGTGTAAAGAGCATATTACACGTCGAAGGTTTTATCCTGAAGGCAAATAGGGGACCAGCCAGCAACAAATTGAACCAAAAAATAATGTTTAGGATCACCCTATTAAAAAATAATGCTTGAAATGCATTGTAGCTGTAGCATAGGATTAAGAGACTTCTTTTACTTATCTGTGTTCATTTGGATGAGAATAGCACCTGTGTACATGGAGACAGAAAGGTTTCTTTAATAAGTTTTTTGTTTTCTAACATGCAGGGGTTTCAATCTAATGCAATGCCATTTTCAGGAAACTTGACAAACATGCAGTAGAGATAACACCCACCCTGCAATCACAAGATAACAAATATTAAATATTTGATGAAATAGGAGCATTTTTACTAAACAATGTTTAACTGTGCATGCACAAACGTTACCAAAATGTCTTGAGCTACTCTTATAAAAAGCCCAAGCAAATACCGTAACAAATTCAGAAAGATATCGTCGATAGAATGAGTTGAATTTCAGTTGCTCTCAAAAAAATAAAAAACAACAAAAAAACAAAAAAAAAGATAAGGGATTTTCCGAAAAAAATTTTTTTTGGACCGGACACAAGTATCAACTTCTCCTTAGGCTGATATGAATTTAGTATCATAGCCTGTAAAGTCTCGTTTTCATGTGTGACCTTTTTTGTACTACGCATTCGCGAAAATCCCTAGCGGCCAGTGAGCTGTTTAAATGGTATAGCAATAGCATAGCCTAAGAAAAAAATCCATATGTTATTATAATGGTCACTATTTTTATTCACTTAATTGAATTAAGAAATTTTTTTGATAGAGCCGATTAGGAATTTTTTATTTCTGGAAATTTCAGTAAAAATATTTCGTGATTCATTAAATTAATAAAATATTTTGTCATAAGTACTCATTCATCAACCAGTCAGCATGAAAGCATCCGATTATATATAAATAATACAGAATATCAGACGAAAGATTTGGAAATTAGTATTTTGTCAAATTGCAATTAATTTTTCATTGTAGATTCGGTGTATTCAATATAATTAAAAAAAATTGTTTGCTTTATCATACAAATCCATAGAATTATAATAATGAATTATTTTCCATGTTATGATACTCGTATAAAATGATCCGTACAGCGTGTAAAAATAAGTTTATTTTGAAAATAATATTCTATTATGTAATATTTAGTATCTGATATATTCTATTTACACAAAAAAATGTTTGCTACCCCCCTCCCCGACTCGCAATATCCCGTTCCGATTTTTAAACTATCTGGTCACTATAATAGCAATTACTGATTATAAAAAAGTTATTATTTTAAATGAAGAAAAATAAAAATACGTACACATTCGAGCCCAATCGTCTTACAATCTCGGCGACAAACTTTTTTTCACAGTCTCTTTGTTGCCGAATACAAATTTTCAGTTGTATAATTATATTTCAATCCCAGTTTAAGGAAAACATAATAAGATTTAACTGAGGAAAAAAGTTTCTCTCCCAATTTCTTGTACTAACTAAAAACATTTATGTTGCAGTTATTTACTAAATTGACAATATTCTATGCAATTATTAGTGCATGGATTTATTTCAAATTTTTGTTAGAAGAGCGGGTAAAAAATAAACTTAAAATAATAAAAAAAAAAAACCCAACAAAAACCAAAATATAAAAATAGAATCAATATTAACCAAACGGATCACTACTCTAATAAACATAAAACATCATTATAAAAACTCTAAGATTTCCTTTTTATTCCAGTTTGAAAGAGGCAATTTATTTAGCAAATATCTATGCTAATTTTCAAATATAGAATCAGTAACGAACTTTTAATTAATTTCGTTGAAAATGTGTGACGGTTATATTCAATTCTGAATTAAATTCTTAAATTAACAATTAAGGCAGAAAACAGAACCTGTTGCATCTATTATAGTATTATAATATTTTATTATAGCATTCTTTTTTTTTTGCCTTTACTACATCAAAGTATTAAAGTCTCCAATGAAATTAATAATTTTAAATTTGTGCTCATATGTAAATCTTCAAAAATAAGAGCAATAAATCATACAAATATATATATTCAAAAATATAATATGTATTGTCTTCAAAAATGTAATCAAAAATAAAATAATAATAATAATAATAATAATAATAATAATAATAATATAATAAAATATCTTTCAAAAGCCTAAATAAACGTTATTTAGCATTGATTTATCATCAAGGCTGCGCACTAGCCGCTTGGTGCGCGATTGTGCTGAGACCTAGAGTTGGTCACACTTACATCAAAGACGCCGCCATCGAGTTTACAGACTTGTTATTATTAGGCTATGTTGAAGTCAAGATGTCCTCATATCAGCGTAAGGAGAAGAAGTTGATACTGGTGTCTGATCCAAAAATAACAGTTTGGAGAAAATCCCTTATTGTTTTGTAGATTTTTCAGAACAACTAAAATTCAACTCATTCTATCGACGGTATCTTTCTGAACTTGTCACGCTATTTGCTTGGGCTTTTTCTAAGAATAGCTCTCTACATTTGGCGAATAAATTATGGAAACGACATTTTGGTAACGCTTGCGCATGCGCAGTAAACATTATTTAGTAAAAATGCTCCTATTTCATCAAATATTTAATATTTTTCTTTTCTGACTGCAGGGTAAGTGTTGTCTCTACTGGAGTTTGTCAAGTATCCTGAAAATGGCATTGCAGTGGGTTATAAACAAAAAATTTGCTAAGGAAACCTGTATCGCCATGACTATACGTGCTATTCTCATCCAAATGAACACAGGTAAATAAAAGAAGCCTCTTAATCCTATGCTACAGCTACAACGCATTTCAACCATTATTTTTTAATAGGGTGATCCTAAACATTATTTTTTGGTTCACTTTGTTGCTGGTCCCCTATTTGCCTTCGCTGAAATACAACTGAAAGACAAAAAAAAAATGGAGTATTCGATTTGTTATGGCCGCAGCACTTAAAACTTTACGAATTGCTCTCAGCAAAAAAACGGATAAAAACTTACAAGGAGAGGGCCCCAACGAACAATCGAGTTTTTTCGACGCCCTTTGGTAGGATGGTAGTCTGATATGTCCTTTTCGTAAAACCAAGTCCGCAGCCTCCAACTTGGCCTTATTTTCGAGAAAATCCCTTTTAACATCTGTGTTCTATAACTAGTGTAAACTGTACCCTGGCAATCATCACAACAGCGGCAGCCAAACAGGTAACGTCGTGGCGTACGAACCGTAAGATCTCGAGTCCGAATCCACCCGTGTTTGTTTTTTTTTCTTTTTCTTTTAATGTTTTGTAACTGTGCTATCGTCCACTTTTTATAATGAAAAAAATATTTTTAACAAGTAAGAGCAATAAGGAAGACATTTTCAACTAACTATGATAATAATATCTGTTATAAAAGTGTAAATATCGATTTTAAAGAAAAAATCAAATTTTTTAATGTTTAACTTTTCATTTCTTGTTATGTTGAGATTTTGATGTCTTTGCTACTTGCCCATATTGGGCGCTATAATAAAATAATAGAAAATAATCGTTTTAACAAATAATTTCCAAGTTGTAGAATATTTCCAGTTAGGCTTGTCGAATACAACGTGCTGGATGGTCTTTAAAAGAGTCAACGCGTGGACTCGAACCCACGATCTCGTGATTCGTACGCCACGACGTTTCCTGTTCGGCTGCCGCTGTTGTGATGAGTGCGAAGGTACAGTTTACACTAATTATAGAACACAGACTTTAAAAGGGATTTTCTCGAAAACAAGGCCAAGTTGGAGGCTGCGGACTTGGTTTTACGAAAAGGACATATCAGGCTATCATCAAAAAACTCCATTGTTAGTTGTTAGTTGACATGTTTATGAAAGAGCAAATCCTAAGCTCTATTTTCATAAGTGAACCTTTGTTGCATTTACCTATGTTAATTTTTTTGGAATTTTTTTTCATTATGACAAAAAAATGGAATACTGATTCACCACTGACAAAACAACTGGACTAGTCTCAGTAGCGTAAAAAACATTCCGTTATGCTAATGAAGTAAAAGATGGCTATTTACTGTAAGCTCTTGATAAACTTAATTGTAGAACAACTTGCATCACTATTTCATTCGGTATGGGAAGAAGGAAAGATTTTTCCTCTTCCACAAGACAACTTATTATTCAGTTATCCAACGATGGAAAGCAGCAATCTGAAATTTCACATATTCTTAAATGTGCGCAATCAACTGTGAGCAAAGTGTTAATGAAGCACAAGCAAGGCATGGGATCAGAAACGATCACCTGAAAACGAAAGACGTCGACCAAAGATGATCGCAAGCTGGGACGGATGGTGGAGAAGCATCCATTTCGGTCCCAACGAAAAGTGGTCCCAAGTCACCAACGTGTCACAACGAACTACTCTTCGACGAATTCGTTAACTGCAGTTTAAAAGCCGCGTTCCCAAAGTGAAACCAGTCTTGTCTTGTTTTTGCTCCATGCACTGGGGCCAAATCGTATTGAAATATCACATCTTCATCTCCAAATTGAGTCTCTAACGATGGAGCAAGGAAATATTCGAGGATTTCTTGATACACTGAAGCGTTAATGGACCCGTTCACAAATGCCAAGGACCCAACGCTCTGACCGAGAAACATCCCCAAACCATCACGCTTCCTGGAAACTTTACTCGTTTTTTCAACTTCGTCTCTCTGTATTCTTCCTTAGTCTTCAACCGTTCTTAAATGGCCAGCTAATTCTCCGGACCTCAATCCCATCGAGAATTTGTGGCATATAATGAAGAAAAAGTTAAGTGAATATCCCGCCAGAAACAAGGACGATTTGAAAAAGACCATCACCAACATTTGGAATGCAATAACGGTTGAGAAGTGTAAGCTTTTGATTTCTTCAATGTCAAGAAGAATACGAGCAGTTCTTGGTGTACTGAGGGGGATGTTGTTTTTCTGTACATTCAATTAAATCATTTTGCAAGTGTACAATTGTATTATTTTGCCGCGAAGTTGTAATATTCCATTTTTTTTGTCGTAAGGAAAAAGAATTCCAAAAAATTACCTCATGTAAATGCAACAAAGGTTCACTTATGAAAATAAAGCTTAGGATTTGCTCTTTCATAAACATGTCAACTAAGGTTTTAAGTGCTGCGGTCATAACAAATCGAATATTCCAATTTTTTTGTCTTTCAGTTGTATACGAGGTGGAATATGCTCTTTACATCCCTCAAGTTTCAGGCTAATTCGTCAAGTAGTTTTCTAGATATTCGACAAAACGTGTCAAATCGAAAGTGTCCGATTACTTTTGGGTAGGTCGTGTATCTTATTTCAAAAGTAAGGATAAGTTCCAAATCTTTTCTCAGTGGTTCCATGGAGTATGTAATTTTCTACATAACCACCATTTCGTTCCAAACACTTTTGATATCGTGAAACAAGTGGGTTCAAAGGCTCCGCATAAAATTCTTTCAGCCAGTTTTGCTTTGAGCTTTCCTCAATGCTTCGGTTTCCTCCAGTCAGTCAGTCAGTCAGTCTCTGATGTGATCGTTGTTCTAGGGCCCATGCTATCCACTTAAAGCACAGCCCATTTTCTTCGGTTTGCGTGAACTGGAAAGATGCCACTGCATGGGTTGATCTGGCACCCATCGACCATCTTCCTCCTACGCCTCAAGAACTGGCTTGGCTCTCAACGATTCAAGGAAAGGGCGAGAGAATGTATAAGCGTACTGTTTGAAGCTTGTTCACGATATAAAAACGAGTGTCTGGAACGAAATGGCGACTATGTAGAAAAATAATGTGTGGATTTGGAATCACTAAAAGTTAGAACCGAACGCCCATTACCTTTGAAATACGATGTATTCCTGGGATTATTTTGAGTGAAAGTGTTCAAATCAACATGATGGGTGCGAATCGCAATGAATTGCATACCCTTCTTTCTCAACGAATCATTTTAAGACTCGTCAAAGTTATTCAGAAACTAATGGCACACGACATGGACATCCTATTACGGGATACTCTGTACGTAAAGCCACTCGAGTATTTCAAAAGACCCAAATTTCGTGTACCATTCTGGAATAGACTGCAAGGTAAAAAATGGCTTCGCGTAGTTTCATAGGCGACGCAGCGCAAGATAAAGAAACATTGCACAACAAGATAAAAAGTTATTGTCAAATAACGAAACGTACTTAGCTTTATTGTAAGGTATAACTAGTCTTGTTAATTACTTTGGCTTCTACGAAAGATTTAAAGGAAATGGGCAGAAAACAAAAAACAAAAAAATATTTGTATGAATACTAACTAATACCGTAAAAAACTAGCCGGGGATCGAACGAGACGTGATCGAATAACGTGTCCCTGTTTGAATTGCTTGAAGAGTCGTCCTCCTCCTCCTCCTCCTCCTCCTCTTTGGCCACTCGACTAAAGCTCAACGCATCGCAGCCATTTCGCTTCTTTCACGTTGATAACAACACGGCACATCCGTCTTTCTCGATACCCTTTGCAATAGTTTTTGTTTCTTTTTCACCCAAAAAGGTTAGACTCGACTCAAGAGAAATGACCATTCTCCTTAGCCTTAACGAATCGCGAACGGCTTGACTTGACGAGCAGCAACTTTTCTTTTTATTTTATTTTTTTGTTTGTTTATTATTTTTTCCTTTCGAATTAAAAAAAAAAAATCCGACAAGGGGTCATTTGTATAATAACTTCTCGTCAAGCGAAAGAAAGCTATCTTGCCAGAGACTCCTGGGTAAGGGGCAATCGACACCTTCTTCTATATACTGCAGGAGGTGTTGGTTCAACATTAACAAGAATCTTTCTTTCTGTGTCCTTTGCATTGAGGCAGTATGAGCCGCCAAAAGCTTCGGTGCTGGCCTTGGCACATGGAGTACAGAGCGTTTGCTTGTCTTCCCACTTTTCGTTCTTCTTCTTCTTCTTTAATTGAAGCACGTGAGCGCCACCGTATCGAATGCGTTGACATTGTCGACGCTCATAAGATCTTCCTCCGACAGGAGCTCAACATCTCCGGGAAAGAGAAAGATCTCGACGGAGAAGGGCACCTCGGCCATGGCCTTCCTCCGTTCCGCGAACGCGCTGAGGTCGATCGTGTGAGCCCATGGATCGCCGAGTGACACGGGAAGGACCGCATTTTGGAGATGGAACAGAGAGGGAAACGGGGAAATATTTATATAAGACGACGTTTGAGAATGATCGAACCAAACGGCTTAGTTGTAGAGTTACGATCTTGGCTTACCTTTTTTTTCTCGGCTCTGGTGTCCGTGTGAAAAAGATACTTCGGGGGCCGGAGAGAAGAGGGAAAGCAAAAAAATAATAGTAATAAAAAAAACAAACAAAACAACAACAACCCAAATAAGCAAAGGGAAACACTTGGATCGAACGTGAACGAAAAGAAATGAGGCAAATCCTGTGCTCTGTATGGCGGCGTCCCTTTAAATTTGCAATAATGGCTGCTGCTGGACTTTTAAATGGACGACGTCAAAAGTGAGAGGCGAAAGGCAATTAAAAGACGGGTCGCGCGGGACGACGACCACGAACGCCGTTCCAAAGGGCGCGCGGACGACACTCGCGCTCAACAATGCGCTCTCGGCCGATTAATTAAAAAACCATGGCAAAAAGCTGGCTCCGTTTAAATGGCCAAAATACAAGGAAATAGAAGAAAACCCCCTTCAACCCACCATCGCTCACACTCTACCGTCAAGTCTATGGGGACGGACCACGTGGACGACGCACAAAAATTGTAAGACATTGCCATCTGGGGAAACAATCTCCCTCTATTCTTCGATTGCAAAGATTTACATCACCCACCCACCCACCCACACAAAGAAAACGTTGGATGTCATTGGTGTGTGAAGAAAGAGAAAACGTTTCAACAATGTCTATGGGGATTTACTTTCGCAGACAAAAAGCAGAATTCGCGCACCATTTAACGCCACGTGCAACCTACACTCACACACGCAGAGATAGAAGGGAGGAGGGGGTGGAGGAAGTGTCATAATTGAAGAGGAGGGAGGGACGCCATTTTGGTCTCGATGATTGGAAGCGAAACCTTTTCCGTTTCCGCTGAGGAGCCACTCGGGAGTCCTTTCTCCCATTTTCTGCGCGGCGCCTCCCACCAGGTAAAAGGGATTTTGAGCACTGCCTTTTACCAATTAGACTATTGAAAGCTGAAAAAAAGTATTTCCTTACCCATCCGACTTCTAAATTAGAGAGAGAGAGAGAGAGAAAGAGTGGAGGAATATAAAAATGGTGACGAACGAAAGCTTAAGCTCCCCATCTCTCTCCTCACCTCAAATGTGGGATCCACAAAGGGAGAGTAGGGGTGGTAATAACTTTTCATTAATATGCACTGAATCATCGCCTTTGCCACTGCAAATACCAACGGACGTGCGCACCAAACATTTGCAAACGCCACACGGGGTATACGTGGGTAGGAGAGAGAGAGAGAGGAGATAAGGGGAAAGGGGAAAAAGGGTAGGGAATTATTAATAATACAAAAAAAAGAGAATAAACCCCCTTACAAACGAAAATGACTTTATAACGTTGAATGCTTTCTAAATCCATCAGCGGTTGAAGGGGCCTCGATGACGAGGAGGAGAGCATGACCTGCGTCAGTGTATGTCCTGTACTGCGTATGTATCGATTAAAAGCCAAACTGCCTTGGCGTCTATCTTTTTCTTTCACTCAACCGTCGTTGCCGATTCCTTTCTTCTTCTGTCTTTGATCCAAAACGAGTTCCTAGGTTCGAAGGCGATGCGTTTCAAATTTGAATTCGCTTAACCATTTTTTTAAACTTCCCAGCAACACCTTATCCTAAGAAAAAAAACAACCAAGCCCAACGTTCGTTAAACTGAAATTAATGAAGTCGAATGTTGTCTTAATGAATATTTCATTGCTCTCCTTTGCTCCCCAAATTCATTCCGCCGCTGAAATCGGCGCTCAAATGGCATCACGGTAATGCCTCATGTTCGTGTCATCGAATCGGAAGAAAAAATAAAGAAATAAAACCAACAACAGGTATCGAACCCAGGGCTCTTCGTCTCTGCACGTACGAAATTATTCATTAGGCACACCTTTTTTGATAGGCTTTATCATACTTTGACACGGATTCCGTGTGAATGCCCTTTCGGATGGGCGATCGAAGCTGTTGTGGGAGAACCCCCATCGAGTTCGCTACGCTGAAAGTCGACATCTGGCGTCACTCATCACTCGGCATTAAGTTATCGCTTTGGAAATGACGCCTTCGATACCGGGTAGCCCACCCGCCATGTCTACGGGACCCACTGGACCCTCCCTAAACACACATACCTAAAGCACATAGATCAGCGCTCGTTTAACGATTTCCACGCAAATCATTTTGCATGTGTTGCATAGGCCCGCTTATCCACGTGATTAAAACTGCCCCCTTTTTTAACCCTCCCGAGAAGACGCCACCTCGTCATAAAGCATTATAAACGGACGCGTGCGTCTTTACTCACAACCACAGATTACTTAATACATAGATGCTACATTCAATTGTTAAAGTGGAAACTGAATGGCTCATTGTTTTGACGTCATCGATTGTAGCAATGCCCCATGTATTTAGATATCTAATAAAGATTTCCGTATGTAAATTTCCAAAAAGATGTGTTATCCTTTTTATGTGGTTGAAACTGCATAACTCATGGTTTTTCTTAATACGATCATTTAGTATAGTCATCGATTGTAGCGCACCCAGCGAAAGTCAGGGGCATTGCTACAATAGATCAAGTCAAAACAATAAGCTCTCCAGTTTCCACTCCTAACAATTGATTGTCGCATCTGTGCTCACAACCCTAGACACTTCGCCTAGCTCAAAGAGAAGAGAAGAAAGTTCTCCAAATATTGCAAAATTCAGGCAACACCACCTAAAGATAAGGCCTGGGCGCTGAAACGTCATTACATTGCTACAGCTACACGAGGCTAACGAGAAATACAGGCTCCGGCACTGAAAAGTCACCTGACCGAGATAGGTCTATTAACAATCCAATCATCTTCATTGTTTCCAACAAAAGATAAAACACTAATTGTTAAAATACAAGATGGAAACAATGAAAGTTACATTGCTAATAGACCCATCTTAGTCATGTGACTTTTCAGTGCCGGAGCCTGTCTTTCTCGTTAGCTACATCACCTCAGTAGGGACAATCCAGGGCTTATTATGGGTGGAAATACGCCTAACAATTCCCTACTGAGGTGACAACAATGTAATGACGTTTCAGCGCCCAGGCCGTAGCCCACGTGAAAGACAGGCCCTGGCGCGGAAAAGTCATCCGACCATCTTAGTCCGAGTAACAATGTAACCTTCTTTGTTTCCATCTTGGATTTTAACAATCAACAATTTTTCGTTTGTTGGAAACAATGAACGTTACATTGTTCCTCGGACTAAGATGATCAGGTGACTTTTCCGCGCCAGGGCCTGTCTTTCTCGTGGGCTACGGCCCAGGCCTTATCTTTAGGTGGTGTTAGTTCAGGTCGCCGAATTTCTTCTTCTTCTGTTTATTGCTATTTATACTGCATCCCTGTGGGTTAAAGTTAATCATAAATAGTGAATATGGGATTAACGACATACGTACTTATTATGTATAACATTGCTAGACATGATAACGAGATCTTATTAAATGGATAGGAAGATTATTCCATTTGTCAAAAGTACTAAAGGAGAAGGACTGTCGCAAGATGGAATTCACGATAAAGGATAGAAGGAAGGATTTTTCTATTTTTGAGTCGTCGGGGTTGATAATCAAGGTAAAACAAAGTGTGCCAGGTGAGTGGAATCACTAACGGTCTTATACAGTTCCTTTAAATTGGTCATTATAATGATGCTTTGCAAAGTCGGTAGCCTATCCTCTCGCTTTAGGGCCCACTTCATAAAGTGAGAATTGGGAAATTTTATTTTGTTAACCCATTTACGCCGAAATTGGTCAAAATGGAAATTGAGACTTCTTCATATCATAACATTTCTATTCTGTAGCATGGAAAGCCATAACAAAATAATTTACAAAGACCGTAGCCTCCGCATATGTAAACACATAATTTACCTATGCGGTGGCTACGCAAAGACATAAAAAAAAAACAAAAAAAACATCTATGGGCGACAGCATATAATTTGAAATAAAATCTAAGTTTGGAATCACTAGGCAACGGTCATTACTTAGTTTTCTTGCTAAGTGAATTAAAAGTAAGTTATCATGTTTAATGAACTAATTGGCTATTTATTGGACTGCATTTTCATTTCATCCAAATTTTTTATCGTCAACTTTTCGGACCTTAATTTCAAAATTCAAATTCATCAAGACCTTCAAAAATTTTCATCATTCTCATCATTTCATATTGTCACCTTTTAAACAATGAGTGCCTATGAGTCAACAATCAAGTCCGTTTCTACGAGGTGTGAAAATTATTGACTTGAGATTACTTGGACTATTAGAAGCTTTGTTATTTAGTAATCCCCTTTTCAATGGTGATTAGTTTTAACTCCCCTTTTTAATTATTTTCTTGTAATTTTTTATGTCTCTGTAAATTATTTTTTATAAATTTTACAGAATAGAAAGGTTAAGATATGAAGACGTGTCCATTTCCATTTTGACCAATTTCGGCGTAAATGGGTTAACCCAAAATAAAATTTTCCAATTAGCATTTTATGAAGCGGCCCCTCCATGGAGCGAGAGGATAGGCTACGGTCCTGTATATTTTTGCAACACCCTGTACATATTAGTCTTCTTATACTGCAGATAGATTATTAGTTGTAAACCAATTGATATTCGTCTATCTTTATCTAAAGGCCAAGTCCAGTGATATTTGAGATTTAAAGCATGCACAGCTTGTATGATAATTCTATCTTGACATTCCGTGTTTTCGGGTGGCCGCTGTAAACCAACCACAGGTGCTCAATCATGCTAGCAAATAACACCTTTTGGGACAATTTGGCAGCTAAGGATTGTATACTAATGGGGCAATCATTTGTTACATCCAAGTCGGAGCCAGATTTGCAAATAGGCGTCATTAATGATTTCTTAAATTCACTTGGAAGACGTTTGGTTTTTACAATTATTTCAAGTGGATGACAAACAAGCTGATTGATTACCCAATTTCTAATGACACTATGCTAGCTGCTATTCGCATGTTCCATTTTCATAAATGTAATGGCTCCACGTATGTGTGTCGGGAAAGCGGACTGCGATCAATGATAGGACAATTTAAATTTTCAGACGCAAGTGGTTGATTGTTAGGATCGTTTATCCGACTTAAAAACTCCAACCCCTTATCAATAGGGAAAGGACACACATACGCGTACCTTTTACAAAATTCCAGAAACCAAGTGACTTTTTGCTCCACAAAATCGACGCTATAACATCTCCCTAAGTTAAGTGTGTGTTAGCGAGTGCCATGCAGGATGTGTTGGTAAGCGTCCGCGCGTAGGTGATTAGCCTCAAAGGTGACTATTAATTAAAGGGACTGGGCTCGCATCCGGGAAGAGAGGAGCAGATTCCATCGCTTATCGCTCCCCTCCTCCTCCCATTTTAAATGACCAAAAGGCGCGCACGACGGGTGAAGGCGGATCATTGTGCCTAAATGGCGACCTTTGAACAGTAGAACCATAGCCTAAGAATAACTTATTCTTAGGCTATGGTAGAACTAAGCCAATACACTCTACAAATTACAGTCGCTCTCTCTCTCCTCTCCCCCACCCCGCTCACTCGATACTAGGTCCATCAGCACAATTCTTTTGGCACTGGACAAAACCTCCTCGGACTAATCTAGGCTTTTAACTGTACAAAAGCACGCTAATGCTGTCATTTTATTCTTTTAAGAAAGTCTTCAATATAGGGCGACCCATCATCGGACGCACTTGAAGAGGTGGTCGTCATTCCGTCCATCTTAGACATGAGTCGACGATCCATTTTCATCGATTGCGGCCCGCTTTTTCAGCAGAAGAGATCGAGGGTAGGCAGGTCTCTCCATTTCCGTGAAGATCAAAGAAAAACGACCCTTACACGCGTATTTTCCACAAATCACACAATAATCCTCTCCGCTCCTTATAAGCCATGTTTCCAGATTTTTGGGTCACCCTGTCGTCATAGTTGTAGGTGGTCCCTGCGATTCTTCGACGTTTACCACTGTTGCCACGGCTATCAACAATCATTTAAGCAATTTATTTGAACAATTTTACCTACGTCAAAATCCATAGACGATTATATTACGTTAAGCCCATGTTCACGGTTTTTGCGTAGAGAGGCCTTTGTCGGTACGAACAACACGATTGACCTTTCCCTCCACTATCGCAAGAACAACAAGATGAAAGTACAAGTCATTTTCAAGTGATGATTTCTCCGAAGTGTAGACGAAAGCGGGGGGGGGGGGGCGCGCGCCGATAACAAATGAGGCCGTGGCGTCACCAAGTGTCCCCGTGAAAATAGAGGAGGAAATCGAATAAATAAAATACTACCATCTTTAAAAAATGCAGGTGGGTCGAAGGAATATGGAAATAATTTTTTTTGTCGCTTGGCGGTTCCTCTCCGCCCCACTCATAATTCATGCGTGACGTCACTCGGAAGCCGAGGAAAGAGCGGACAGGAAAGGAAGGAACTGCCCTCCTCCCCAAATATAAAATCAGAATGAATGGGGGTGGCAACAGAAAATCTTGAAATGAGACAAAAGAAACTAAAAAAAAAAAAACAGCAACAAACAACACGGGAGGGGGGGAGAGAGAGAGAGAGAGAGAGAGAGAGGGAGAGAGAGAGAGTGGGATTTCTGAAATGATGCAGGGTGTTTTTAGCCCCCAGGTAGTCCTCTTGTTTTTTTTCGTTGTTTTTTTTATCCTAAATCATTAATGACGCCGCCTTTTTCTTCTTCTTCTTCTTCTTTTTTTAAATATTTGCCCCTTTCTCCTCCTCTCTTTTTGAATTTTTCCCATCGGCGTAATTAAAGGGATCGAGGCAAAAGGAGGAGACTTTTTATCGAACGCAATCGCTTTGAAAAATGGAGAGATGGATAAAAGAAAGGATTTAAAAAACAAAAAATATGTAGAAAAGAATGTTTCGTCCCTTCCACTTTGGAACAGGCAAATGGGCGAGGCTCAAGCGACAAATATTAAAAAAACAAACTTTAAAAATGCAAGCGTAGTAATTAAAATGAATTTTTATAAATTCCGACAAGAGACTAAAGTCCATCTCGAAAAGTGGACACGGGCTGAAAACACCCACGTTTCTAGTTGACCGAGCGACACCACCACCCCTCAGTTAAAATGATTAAAAAAAATTAAATCGGCTACCAAATGATTATAAAAAAAAAACAAAACAAAAGACAAAAAAAACCTGTCCATTGACGGGACACGAGTTAAAATGCTGCGGCGGCCATTGGATGGAAAGTGGCTGCGTTCGAGAATGACGAGGTGGTTAAGGAAGATGGTGTCAACCATTAGCGCCCGAATTATCATTTGGGAGCCGGTGAAGAGGGCGTCAGCTGCGAGGAAAACAAGGCACATACACTCCGACCCTCCTTGAAAACGTCACACAGACGGCGAAATGTTTAACGCTGGTTCTAAGCAGAGAGGGGCAACGGGTTCATTTTTTTTTCTTATTCCAGTGAGAATTTGAATCGTTTTGAGAGACGTCGATATGAGAGAGAGAGACAGAGAGAGAGAGCAACGCTCTAAGTCGACTAGAGAAACCGCCGACGAACCCACAACGGCAGTCAACAAACACGTGAAACACGAGTCGATACCCTTAATGAGGACGCGTGTGCTCCTCCAATCGTATGTTCGAAAGACAACACGAGTGTCCCCATCCTTCGACTCAGGCAACCGATGCAAGTAGGTGCATGGTTAACGCGTGCACCCAAATCCATCCCTACACGGAGCTACTCTCGTTTTTCACCTGCTTTGACCAAGCAGAGACACGGCATTGTTTTCAACCTTCGTTGCACGGGAGAATGTTTTTCGAGGCCAATGCTGCGGTCGCCGAGCTTCTTCTGTCTCCGAGGGTTAGGAAGGAAAGGTGTCGGTGCCCACGTGCCAACGAAAGCCACGTCGATCCTGGAAAGGCGAACGTTGGCCAGCAAGGGTCAATTTAGCGTAGGGCAAGTACGTACGAGTAGAAGAAATAATGCCGTCGGAATGATAAATGGGTGCACCAAATGACCCACACAAAAAACGTTTAAAATGTAAAATGTTTACTCGCCCAAATATTCCGTAACAATTAAATGAGGACGATAAAAAAGAAAGAAAAAATTCCGCGACTTGAATTCGAACCAGGGACCACGAGCATCTACCAACTGATCCAACGCGGACACAGATAAGAAAGAGTAAGGCTGCTGTCTCCTAAAAACGGATAAGCAGTCCTAGTGGAAACCCAATGATAAGGCAGGCACCTAACTCGCAGGTCGGAATTCCCTTTAGAGGGTGATGATGGTTGAAAACCGAAGTTTTGCTTCGACATTAGATAACTGGATAGTGTGAAAAACAGAAGGAAAAAAACCCACTACGCGTATTCGAATCAGGGACCAGGAATCTCTAGTCCGTCGTCTAGCTATAAGATAAGGGAGAACGGGGTAAATAAGGATCACCTAAGAAGAAATCCCAATAAAATCAAAATCATCATTTTTTTGATCTCTAATCGCCCGGGGTGGTCACATGGAATGAAGTAGGCGAAATCTTTCTACTCGTTATGTATTTTGTGTCAAAGGAGAAAGTGTCGATAGGGTACATGGATTGATGGTATTACCCTTGCTTTTCACACGTTAACAAAGCTTGTTTTCATAAAAATAAAAAACTATAGTAAGGAATAAATTGTACGTAGAACTCTAAATGAACAAAGTTGGCTGGATAATAAAGAAGAGCTTAAATATAATAATAATAATAATAATAATAATAATAATAATAATAATAATAATAATAATAATAATTGGAATTGAACTAAAATGGAAATCATTTTTAAACAAGCAAAACTATGTGAACACACTAAGAATTCACACACACACAAATTCCATCTGCTACATCCCATCTCCAAAATCCGCACAGATGCAGCCTAGATCATCATCTTCACCAGAATAATTATTGTCACTGACTTCATCTGCATCAGACCGATTGACGGACATTACCCCAAGAGCAAACTTTATTTGTAGACGTAAAAACAAAACAAAAATAAAACTCTCTATGCCGCGATTATTTAAAATAATTAAATATTACCCACATCCTAATAGAGTTTAGGGTTAAAAATATTTCATACGCAAGTGAATTCGTAAACTTATTCGTTGTGAACAATAACAAATACATAATAATAAGTGATAATCCAAAATGTCGACTGTGCCAACAGAGAGATGAAACTGTGTCACATTTAATATGCGAATGCAACCAAATTGCTCAGTCGGACTACAAACATCGACGTGACAGGGTAGCCAAGTTGATTCTTTGGTCATTATGCAAAAAATATAATTTCCCAGCATCAGAAGATACGTGGGAGCGTCAGGTTGAGAAAGTCATAGAAAACGAGCAGGTCAAGATCTTGTGGGATTTTAAAATACAAACGGATCGCCATCTTGAGCACAACACACTTGACATTACAATAATCGAAAATCGCAGAGTTTGGTTTGTGGATGTTGCCATACCAGGAGATCAGCGAGTAGAAGAAAAAGAACTAGAAAAGTTGACAAAGTACTGTGATCTCTCGATTGAAACAACCAGACTCTGGATGAAACATGTGGCCATTGTGCCCATTGTCATCGGTGCACTCGGAACAGTTCCAAAAAACTTTACAAATTTTATTAAAAAATTGGACATCAACAATGTAACAACAATAAAATGGCATTACTTGGCACGGCATACATTTTACGACGATACTTGGTGGATACTTAGGTTCTTGGGTGAAACCTGTATCAACCAATAGCACCAGTCAACGATATAATTTTTTGTGTGTTCATTTGATTGTGTTTCATGTTTTATGAATAAAAATAGATAATAATTTATATAATTATAACAACACCAGATAAGCCCCACGTTGCCCCCCAACAGGAAAAACTGCCCAAAACGGGGTTAATGAAAAACATATAAATAATAATAATAAAGACAAACACATATTTAAAAAGATTAATAAAAATAAAGAAATAATAATATAATAAATTAATTAATAAAAGCCCAAAGAGCAAAACCTTCTCCTACAAGGTTCAAATCAATCAACTAACGAATTTTTAAAAAGGGAATCACAAGAATCAATAAAAATGTCTTTCATTCATTGGAACAGGACCAGAATTAAAAGTAGCTTGAATAATCTTAAAAGCCGGGTCAGTTTGAGAAATAAGTAGTTTTCCACTTTCTAGTTTGAAGAAAGGTAGAGCTCTTTCTACTGCTTCTGGGAACGCGAACCCACAAAAGCTCAAGGGTTCGTGGAGCACAGATTTGTCCATTAAAAATTCTAATTAAAGTATTAATTAAATAAGTATTAACAATTAATGAAAGGTTCAAAGTTTTGTAGAGATCACGATTAAGATGATCGCACGGTCCAAATTTTCGAAATAAAAATTTATAAAATTGGGAAATTTTTTGCTGTAAAAAATGAAAATTCTGTGATTTACCGGAAAACCATATCAACAAAACACAATACAATATCTTTGGAATAACAATAATTTTAAAAAAATTAAAAAAGTGTTTAGATCAGTAAAAAAAATTAGTTTTCTCAAATATACTTGGGAAATAAGCTATTCCAAATGTTTAGAAAACGACAAATTATCCTGAAAAATAACAGCCAAGTCCCTAGCAAAAACTTTTCGCTCTAAATTTATTCGGCCCAACTTAAAATTGAAAACAAAGTGAGTTGTCTTTCTTGAAAAAAAGAATAAAAAAGGATTTCGATTCATTTAATCTTAAACCATTAGATCCAGCCCAAAAATAAATCTAAACTGCTTCGAAGTGTTAATGCATCATCCCAACTTTTCACTTCAGAAAAAATTTTCAGGTCATCCGCATACATCAATGCTTTTACCTTGGTCAATGGTCTAAGAGAAAGAAGTATATGTTAAAATATATTAAAAAGTATAGGTCCTAATGGGGATCCTTGGGGGACATCACTCTTTATAACCCCCCCCCCCCACCTTCCCCCTTCTTGAAACAGCAGCTCCATTGCTCTCAATTGTAAACGATCTATTTTTAAGAAAAGATTTCATCCAATTCAATATTCCCATAATATTTAGCTTCGTGATTAATAAATCCACATTTACGCTATCAAACGCTCGACTAAAATCCAGATCTAACACATTGGTTTGTATGCGGTTATCCATATTTTGTGCAATATAATATAGTAAGACAAAGATTTGTTTGAGTCGAATGCTTTTTACGAAAATCATGTTTGCTCTCTGGGAAATAGAGGTCAACAAAATTAGACAAATTGCTAGCCACATATGATTCAATGAGTTTTACAGGAAAACTTATGAGAGTAATTGGTCTATAGTCAGTCGGAATCATTTTTGGGGAGGTCTTCTTTGGTATAGGTTTCAACTTAACTTGTTTCCAGGCGGTGGGATGAATACTCATCTTAATTGATTTATTAAATAGCTGACTAAAAGGAGACTTTAAAACCTCAAAACAACCCTTATAAAGGTAGTCTGGAATATTATAAGTATCTAAAGATTTTGACGCAGAGGTCGTCTTGGCTATCTAACATAGTTCTACTTCATTTATTTCAGGAACTATAAATTTGCAATCAACGCTTTTCAAACATTCAGCGATGTTTTCGGCAACTTCTACAGCAGCCTCTATATTACCCACATTTAATTCGAAATGAGAGACAACATCATTTAATTGATCGACATCAAAAGAAGCCCCAGTAACTTGCTTCTTACCTAAAACATTTAGGTAAAATACATATAATAATAATAATAATAATAATAATAATAATAATAATAATACAAAGCTCTTTTACGTTGTAGATTGTTATTGTATATTCTTAGCCCCATATTTAAGGTAGCCTTCGCTAGATTTATTTGTAACAGAAGTTAACTTCTTCAAAGGAAAGATCGTGAATATAACCAAGATGGCGACGTAATCACTCGTGGTCATTCTCCAAAGGGTGGTGAGGAAGCAGCATGTGCTCGAATGTTTCTACTACAAGGCAGATGCGAGATACATTGGTTACTGTCATTACCCCGCTCTCCTTTATTCGTGGTCCCTGGTCTAATTTATATTCATTCAATTATCTAATGTTGAAGCAGAGCTTCAGTTTTCAACGCCAACACCATAAGTGTTGGTGTTACTCTGCTCAATGGAACTGTTACACGTTAGCTAGCATGCAGGACTTGTTCAACTATGTCCACTTTGTTGGGGTGTAACCTCTCCGTAATTGAACCTTCACGTTTATCCTCCACACCAATTAATCTTAGTCATTCCAATGAATATTCTGGTGCCCACTCTTATGGAATATTTGGTCGATTTTACATTTCATAAGACAGGGTGGTACAATCGACCTAGTGTCATTCACATTGCTCTTCTATTGTGGTACTCAACTGAAGCGCACTTTGATCTTGCTCCCGTATTCATGCTATGGATTTGCCTCGTATACAAGGTTCGACAATTAATAATCGAGACTGACGCTACTTTGAACGTGTTCAAGCAAGTACGGCCATGACGATGCGTGTTTTCGATCGGTGTGTACAACAACAACAATAATGTTGCGTGCGCCTATACAGGGTGTCCAAAAAGTCTGGCAACATGGCAGATATCTCAAAGCTTCCAGGAAAGCGAGATCTGATGAGTGTGGTTTATAGGTAATTCCCGCACTCAAATTTGACTTTGACCCCAAAAATTAAGGTCATCCATTTGCTAACTCGAAAACTATTAAAGAGAGAGAAAATTTTCCGATTGCTACCCTGTAGAGCAACACCTCATTAGTCTAAAAGAAATTTTTAGCCACACACTTCCCCTTGAAAGATTTTGAGAAAATGGACGAGAAAGAGTCACTCAAGGAAAGAAAATTCCCAATTGTGTGCTTCACTGCAATTCAAATGTGTAAGAAACCTCAGCCAACCTGGTCAGCTCAACGTGACCTTGAGCAAATGGATGACCTTCAATTTGGGGGTCAAAGTCAAATTTGAGTGCGGCAATGAATTCCCCACCCACCTATTACCTATAAACCACACTCTTCAGATCTCGCCTATCTGGCAGCTTTGAGATATCTGACGTGTTACCAGACTTTTTGAATACCCTGTATATTCTCGTGCGGTTGACGCAGTCATTCGTTGACGTTCCAATATTAAACATGGAACAAAGGGCAAACATTAAGTTGTTTTAAACTTGTCTGGTGATGATGCATTATCTCGTGCATGTGTTTTTGAATGGTTCGCTAGATATCGTGATGACCGGAAAGAGCTAAAAGATGACGACGAAAACACGGGACTTTCGAAAACTGTTCAAATACAGGAAACGATCGAGAAGGTGAGAACTTCTGTTAAGTGACCGGCGAATGAATCCGAAAATGACGGAAGAACCGAGAAACAATTCACATAACATTGACACAAGATTTGGGCAAAGGAAATTGAGTGTTCGATTTGTGCTCCATTTTTTAACAGATGAGCAAAAAGGAAACAGAGTGGAGGCTTGCACGGAATTGATCGCGGCCGCAGATGCCAACCGGAACTTTTTGGATTCAATTGTGACTGGGGACGAAATCTGGTGCTATCGATAGGATTCCGAAACAAAACGACAAAGCATGGAAATTCCGGTTTGAAAAGTGATGAACAAAAGTCATGCTCATCACTTTCTTTGACAGCACACATCATCCATAAAGAGTTTGTTCCTTGGCTTGCACTAACAGTCAACAAGGAGTACCTACCGCAGGGAGATTTTGCAGCGTCTGATTGAGAGAATGCATCGAGTACGTCCACAATTTCGTGCAAAAGAGAGTTGGTTCTTACTGCACGATAATGCCAGATCGCACACAGTAGTGCTTATCAAGGAACTGTGGAGGCAGCTTTATCACCCTCCCTATTCCCCACATTTCTCTCCTCTTCCCAAAGGTGAAAAGAAGTGTGAAAGGGCACAGATTTGATAATATAGAGGACAAGAAAAAGAAAGTGTCAGTCGTATTTGGGAGGGTTAAGAGAGCATGTTTCCAAAACATGTATGAACGTGGCAATAAATGTGTAGCCTCAGAAGGTAATTACCTTGAAAAATATTAAACAGTTTTGCCAGAAATATGTCTCGTATTGGTTAAATAGCTCCAGTCTCATTTATTAATTGTCTCACCATATATACAGCTGATCGGGTCAACCTAGCCGTGGAGACCGCTCTTCCCGTGATAAGAGCTTTCCGTTCACTCCACTCGCTGTCCTTTGAAGATGATTTTTCTCGAACATTCACAAGAGACGAAAAGCTCCAGAAACAAAAAATAAAAGTGGCTTCCTTCGGTCGGAAGAAAGAGAAGATGGAGCCTACCATGAAAGGTGATGCGGGGATGGTGTGGCGGGGAGGTGACAAGGAGAGGGGGGAGGGGGGGGAAGCAAGCGCTGTGTTTAACGGGCGGAGGGAAGTCATAACACGGTCTGAGAGGAAATCTTGGTTAGTCTGGCAGAAGCCCCCTCGATGGGCAAATTATGCCGATACGGGGAGAATGGGTTTTTACGACGCTCGTCCTCCCACACCCAGCACGACAGATCGAACATTATCCCGGGATCTCCTCGACATTTGCTAGGACCGACTAATTTTTCAGAGCAACCCCAGTTTCAATGGCCAAGCAATGAGCAAGACTGTTATTAAAAAAGAAAAAAAAAAGATGGAGTTTGGAGAATTTGATCCGCGAATTTTCCTTCCTATGATGAGCAGGAACTAAAGAACATTTCAAGGAAGACGCTCAGAAGAAAGGACTCAACACTGCTCTCTCCTCCTCAATCTTTTTTTTCCTTCTCCTCTGCTGTTTAATGGCAGGAAGGGCGTCGGTTTCTTCGCTTTCTGCTCGAGCCTAGATGAGCACAGACGGTACGGAGGGAGAGAGAGAGAGAGAGAGAGAGAATGTGAGCCGCTCATTATCCAATCAAAGCGTGAATGGTGTTTCTCGTGGTTTTTCTCATGCACGCTGAACACCGATTTCGGACTTCCTTCCCATTGGAGGAGCTTGAGCTCACTCCTCCCCCCCTCGACAATTTCTCTCGAAACGTGAAACTTCCAAGTCGAGAAGGATAAAAAAAAAATTCCACCGAACCAATTGAAAGTCGAGTTGTGGGTCGAGGTTTCCGCATAAAAAACAAGGTCCACTCCGTGTGCATAAACTGAAACGCCCACCCGTCCTTACTTCCTTTTACCCGGAAAAAACAAATAAGCTCCTTTTAGCCCTCAGTAGCTAGCTCGTAGGGCCGTCATCAAAAAGCATTGGCAACGGATGGGTTAACTAACTAAGTAAGATGAGACGAGGGTCTCAACGCCCGGTGGAAATTATCCTGCCTTTAGCTATTCACTTCTCCAAAGCAGAGTTTTTAGTACACAGAAGAAGCTACTGGGTGGTTCATTTGTTTTAATAGATTTTTGACACGTCCACATGCAAGTCATGGCTATCTTAATGCAATCTCAAGAGACAAAAACAAGATATCCATGGCGGGAATGGAGCCCTCGACCACAAGAACTCGAGAATGGCTCTGTCGTTGACGTCGTTGGGTCGTATCTTCTCCCTAGTCCTCAGCCAGAAATGCGCTTTTGTCCCTTGATCGCGGAACTTTGGCCTTGCAGTCTATATACAAAGTCTAATTTTATAAATTTCACATTCGCTAAGCAAAACCCAGATAAGGACAATGGGGTTTTCCATATAAAAACCATTCGAAGCGTTTCAAACTGATTCAACCACACCTTCACTTTAGGGATCAAGACGGGCTTCGTTTGTCGAACCGGAATAGCGTCAAAATTGCAGTGGGTGATTGCGAAAACAAAATGCCTACGAACGTGTTTCGTCCACTGGCACGTGACGGACGCGTCGACACCTCAGACTAGAGAAGTTGTCGTTAATGGTCACGCAACACTATTACCTCGATGCCTTTGCCCTCTCGTTCATAAAACGCACTTCTCTGTTGTGAGTTTTCAATTCAGATATGTTGGCTAAGAACCCTCTCTGCTACAAATGGTTGATTTAACCAACTTTAATAACAACAACCCACCTATACGAAGTCCACTGTCGAGTGGTTTTTATCCTTCTCTCTACTGCTCAACTCACTCTTTCCCTGCTGCTCTTTCTCTTCAAGACCGGACTTACCAGTCAACACCAAGAAATTTCCTTCACTCCTCTCTCTTTTTTTTTTTTAAATTCGCTCTCTTCTTATGAGGTGGAGATTTTATCGTCGCAATTTTCTGCGCCCCCCTCCACCCTGCCTTTTCAAAAAATATTCAAATGCTGTGCATGTCACAAGAACGGTGGGGAGGGATAATGAATATTTTTCAACAGCTGAGGAGGAAGGAGAATGGAAAGTAAAATTTGGAAGGCGGAGGTACGAACAACTGCAAAAAAACACAGAAAAGTATGAGGGGGGGGGAGGAAGAAGAAACACCGACCCCCAAGGTGACGGAAGGGTAGGTGAGGGTAGGTTGAGGTTTTCCGCGCGGGCCCCGGGGGGAGTGTAGGTGGCCTCCGTGAGAAACCGTCTGGGAGGGTGGATGAGCCGTTGGCCGTCATCCGGTCAAAAGATGTCATTACGGGCGGCCATTTTTCCGCGATCACTGTTATTAGGCTCCATTTGGTTGCTTTTTCCAAGAACGGTCGGTTCGGTTTGGCGGTCGGCGGTTGGCGATGGCGGTTGGCATGGCTCGGGCGACCGCTGTGTCATGCGAGAGGGGGCAAAAACGAGCCGATCAGACGATGACCGATCGGGACAACTCGAAATGGACGGATCAGTTTCCAATGTTCGGTTTCTAAATGTTAATGGCCGCCTCCCATTTCCTCGTCTCTGTCTGTGAGACTTCCAAGGAGCTAGCGAGCGTGGTCGCGAGCAGGGGACGGCTCGCCCGACTGAGAGAGAGAGAGAGAGAGAGAGAGAGAGAGAGAGAGAGAGAGAGAG
>JAHWFO010095627.1:0-37941 GCA_023313115.1 Rhysida immarginata | reverse complement strand
GAGAGAGAGAGAGAGAGAGAGAGAGAGAGAGAGAGAGAGAGAGAGAGAGCGAGAGGCCTCGGCGCGAGAACTAATGACACACCGACGGCTCGAGCTGGCGTCGTCAAGGCGAAACGCTTCCACTCGCTCACTCACTCACTCGCCTTTCTTTCTTTCCATTTTTTTTTTCTCCTCGTTTTCTTTTTTTGTTTTTAATCAACAAACATGGCGTCAGCGCGGTTGTTTTCTGGGGAAGATCCGTCTTCTCTGCCTCCCCCTCCGCCAGGGACGAAATTGTCGGTTCCCTCCAACTGAATATTAAGAATTGGCTGACCAAAATTAAAAGGATTTTCACAATGCCGTGTATTTACGACTGAGAATGGCTTTTGTTTCTCACGGCGTAGCGAACAGCGCAGTTCCACCAATTACACCCCGACGGAGTTCGTTGCGAGGCCAATTACAGGGACCAAACAACAACAGCAACGGCAGCAGCACCAGCAGCAGCAGCAACCACCCTCCAGTGCACCTCCCCCCCCCCCTCCTTACACATACACACACCTCTCCTGGTCCACACTCGATGGCCTAGCCCCCCCCCCCCATCCACATTGAAACAAAAAAAATTTTAAATAATAGATCGAGAATGTTTTTTTCTTTGCTTTTAACCTCCATCGTCATTTGTGACGATAAAAGCAGAAATATCAGGATTCAGAAAGAAAAAAGGAAGGAAGGAAGGCGACTGTTACCAACGCACGAAACGAAGGCAGGTAATACACACACACACATATACGGATAGAAATAAATAAATAAATAATAAGAAGCAGCAGAATAAAAAACGTCAAAACGATTCCTCGGTGTTGGCATACAAAACCATAAGAATGTAAATAAATAAATAAATAAATAAATAAATAAATAAATAAACTGAAATGGAAAGGAAAGCCCCATCCGTGTAAAACGAGACTGTTCTAATCTGTTCCAATTCCACTGTTTCCAGGGGTCGTTTAATTTTTATTGTAATAAGTAGCCTACTCAACAAGCTCAGTATTTCTCCCAATGTTTTTCCTTTCGTTAGGACAAGAAATTCCTTTTTCATCGCCAATCCTTGGGATTTCAGTGTTGTCTGTCAGGTTGTAGCTAATATCGACGAGGAACAGAATGCATAAATGAACTCAAAATCTGAATAAGATAATCCAACAAAACACAATGGTCCCCGGAATTACATTTATGGGCTATGGTTCCTTTATTAGTGTGGCGGCATTTATACAGATGCAGGAACAGGAACCCATGAGGTTTGGTTCAATGAAGGGATACAGCGCGCCTGGCCAAAAAAATACTTTTACACGAGTACAGAAAAACCAAAATTGATCCAAACAATTCTTGGGCGGCACTAAAGGCAAACGCAGTCTATAAAATCCCGTGTGCGACTTCACGAAAAGACTGCGGACAAACGCAGAGAAGCGGATTGGAGAACCCATATCTTGCGTCAAACATGTAAAATTGGGTCGCTCTGGTTTGGCCCATCCTGTAATTAATTTCGATCACGCATCACAGTTGGTAAAGACGAAAAATGTTGAATCTATTGGAATTTGTAATAAATAAATTCTTCCAGCTCTATATTTAAGTTCCAGGGACGATTCTTTCGTTGGAGAAAACTACTGCAACTCTAAACTTCATTTTGCTCTCTCTTAAATTAAAGGTTTTTGTGTCCATAATTACGATTAATTAGTGGTCATTTACAATTCAAAATTGCTTACGCTGGCAAATCAAACAATCCTCTCCACAATGACGTCACAATCAACAACATTGCTAGCATTCATGATCAAATTAACAACACAATATAGGCAGTCGTTACATCATGATTGCACTCTCCATTGTGACTGCATTGTATACACAGAAAACTGAAATTGTAAATTATCGCTAATTAAGAGTAATTATGGACACAAATCTACAGACTAAGTTCTTTCATTTAAGACCAAAATGAAGTTTAGAGATGCAATAGTTTTCTCCAATGAACTGTCGAAAGAAGAATCAGCCTTGGAACTTAAATATAGAGATTTTTTAATTAAAGAGATGGAGAGTAATAATAAGATGGGTTGTTTACCGTTAAACTTTGACTATAATAGTAGTGACTTAAGTTATGCCAGCCAGCCACCTATTGTTTCAAGTTAAGAGACTCGCAGCATTAGTGATTGTATCTTGTATCCTTGTTATTTCACCTAATTAATCACATATTGTAAAACCCCTCAATGAGTTCCTGCACTTTTTGTTTTTGTGTAGATTGTCCCGCTGTTTCCTTTGTTACACGTTGATGAAGGAGACCTAAGTCCCGGAAGTGCACACCCGTAGTCCTGAATCAAATAGGTTTATTGCATTTTCTTATTCACTCTTCACTCAACACCTCATGATTCGACTGAAATACTCGTATCATTTTCATTTCTGAGGGAGAATCTCTTCAGCCCATTTTTTTTTTAATATTCTAAACCTATTTTCCAACTGTGTCATTGTGTATTTTCCAAGTGCGGCTGTTTAACGTCGAATGGGGTCGAGTCCACCAACACGCGCAAGAGGCAAACGACATTTCGAAGGACAATTCTCTCCCATTCAAATTCCAGTTGGAAAACAAAGTGAGGAGGGCAAAGGTAATAAGAGAAACTAAAATGGTACAAAAGAAAATGGGGGAAGAGTCAAACATTTTTTTTTATTTTTGCTTTTGAAATCCGTCTAAATCGTATGGGCGGTGGATTCGAGAAGACGCTACCTAACCCTATTCTATTCTTCATACGCGTATTATTGTTTGTTTTTGTTCTTTTCATTTCTTATCTTTTCACAAGTGTAAGCGCACTGCAACTGGGAATGAAATTGTTATAACGCGTCTACACAGAATTGCTCTATTTAAAGCCCCTACACAGAATGGTCCCTATCTCTGAGATGACAAGCCTTTAGTCAGGGGATTTTATCTCGAGTGTTTTGCAGTTGAAGATTAGGGAAAAATAATAAAAATAATAAAAACTCGAAACGACGCATTCGTACGAGATAGATAGATAGATAGATAGATAGATAGCAGCATTGTGAATATCGTTAGGGAGGGTGGACGACGTTCTCAAGTACCATGCCACCGCTGAAAGAGGGTGGCGCACACGCACATAAAAAAAAAAAAAATCAAAGGGGGTCATCACATCACTCGAGACGCTTGATATTTTACATAAATGAAAGAGACACAAGTGGAAGTGGAATGACGTAAATGGATATTAACCAATGAGGAATAGCGGCGAACGAACATCCGTGGCCACCGATCCCTTCTTTCATGCATGGTGCAGTAGAGCGCCCTTTATCGCGTTGATTTCCAATGAAGTGTCTATTTCATTCATGCCGCTCGTCGTTATTCGACTGCCATGCCCAGCCACACTCGACGCAGGAACGGCAACAATGCTAACAGGACTGCAAACAGGAGCTAAACACCTGCAGAAAAAGCCAACAGTGAAAATGCAACGGTATTTCCAAACAGAAACTAAAATCCCCACAGCCATGGTAAAACGCGACTATAGCTAGAGACGAGAAAAGAACTTTAATATTCACTGGCGTGGTCTTGTAGAAGCGATGATAAAAGAACACGCTGAAAACATAGCCACGGAGCAACAAGTTTGCAAATCCAAATAGAACTGCAAGTTCATACAAGGCAAAAAAAAAACAACACAGAAACTTCACAAATCCCAGTCGTGTTCGGAGCTCTCAGAGCAAAGCACATCCCCACTGAAGGTACATCATTTGAACATTTATTGTTGAGGTCATTTTACACTTGTTATTTGTTTAATTTGCTTAATTCCTGTCATTCTGTTGGATATTCATGTCTATTTAAAAAAACAAACAAACATAAACATCCGTTCGTGGCTCTCCTTAAATGGTAATTAAATAATATTATTTTCTACTAATACGCGTGTCTGCTTCGATTTTTGCAATAATCAAAAAATCAAAACAACAACAGGCAATGTCTTCAAAAACGCTCTTTTCAAACGAAAAGTCCAGGGTGTTTTACCGGTTTATTAATTATGACGGAAATACAAAGCGAAGATCCATGTGCGGTACAACACACACACACGAGTAAGGCTCATCGTCTTTCTACAACAATTAACCTTTCCATAAGAAGAATTAAGCGATCGGATCAACTTATCAGTAGGAGAGTCCTTTGACAAAACTCTTGGTAGATTTAAAGAGGACGTTGGGGTTCCATATCTCTATGAAGACAGGCGATCGCGGACCAAGCCTGCGGAATGAAAGTGATTTCTTATTTTCTCCAACAAACTGAATCAACAGAGAGTCACCCGAATAGCGTTTCGAATCAAACTGAACGCACCCACGTTTAGAGCGTAGTTCCATTCTTCAGCAAATTTGGCTGAAATTTGATCGGGAAATTTGCCATGGGATATTTCATATTAAAATTGGGCAGAGCAATCGGCTGATAGGTGAAGAACAAAAAGAAATCTCCAGCCAGTGATCAACGATAAGTAGGTTAACCATCGTGCTCACATTGGAAAGGACTGGGGACAACGCACTAACCAGAGAAAGGATCATTTGATACTCTCGACATGGAGTAATCCAAGGATCAGGCCTAGGCCCACTACAATACGCTGTCTCCACCTCATCCATTTACCAATGTAAATTTAATCTAAGCATACGAAGTTACGTAGATGACAATATTCTCTTTAAAATCGTTGACCCCAAAGACTTCGACACTATAAACAAGCAAAGAGAACAAGATGTAGAGTGCTTGTTAGCTACTTGGTACAAACAGCGAAGGATTTGAAACTTAATCGAGATAAATTCATCAAATCAATAATTATATCAAAAAACGCACCCAGACCCTCCTCTATAAAAACATTAGGATTCTCGTTTACAATTCAATAGTCAAATACCATAATTATCAACCTCCACCCCCGCAAATGGCATTTATTCAAACGTCTCCGTACTTTTCTCATGGCCACCGAAATCAGACAAGTAATGCAAACAATCCAATGTAATTTCAACATTATAATCTGGACGAGCACCACAAAACTTAATATAAATCGCATTAAAGTTTTTTTAGAATCAAATCATACGTGCAGCATTCAAATTAAGCAAAAATCTACTTCAATGACCCGAATTTGCAGTTATCATCATCTCCCTACTCTACCAAACAAGTCTTACTGAATTGACAAATGCTTTACATCTAAAAGGTCATCCCGCAAAATTCATTAGAGATTGGTCTATTCCTAACACCGATTACCGGATCACACGTCGATACAAATTCGAAATCCCAATAATGGTATCCAAATATCTATCCAACCACTTTCCCTACAATGCCATCTATTTATGGAGCGAACTACCATCATCATCATCATCAATACGACATCATAACGGACGCAAAGATTCAAAGCAGCATCACCACCAACTAGTCGACCCTATTATCAATAATAATTACACAACATTAAATTAAAGGTTTGATTTGGTTGGTAATAACGTCCTTTTCAACTACTATGGTCATATGAGGACGGCGTCACACAGGGGCCGCAAGGGTTCTTTAACGTGCAGCCGGCAAACAACTTTACTTCCCTTTCGAAGGAAGTACGTGATCTCAGGATTCCCCCCCCCCCCCTGAAAAATCCTCGTCGTCCTCGGCCGGGATCAAACCCGCATCCTCGGGCACCAGAGGCGATCACGCAACAACTGAGCCACCGAGGCCGATTTATATTAAAAGGACAATTGGATCAAGACTCGAGTTTTACTAAACGATTCCGAACTCCTATTAACTATTTCTATTAGTACCTCCATTTTCCCAGTTCTAAACTATTACACCTTCTCCGGAATGCAACTAAATAAATGAAAATGAAATGAAAATATTCAACTAAAAACACCGGCGAGCAAAAAATCGACTCGCCCTATAAGTCTGCACTTGGGAGCGCCAAGTAAAACACATCCACCTTAATTAGTGGTGGTATGCGCTTAAAGCCGCACAATTAATTCTTTAGCTAAATTTAGAAAAGAAGTCCCACCCCCAACAATTCAAGTCGCTTTTTGTTTTTGCTCACCCAAATAGTTTCATCTGAGAATAAAGAAGTTTTAATAGGAAATGCAAAACATGGACCTAGACACACACACACACACACACACACAAAGCAATGTTAACAAAGTGAAAGGTTGTTGTTATTATAGGAAAGAAAAGCTGGGCGTGTGTCCAAATGCTATCTCCCAATTAGACAAAGGAAAACGAACAAATTTTAATTGAACACGGCCAGGTTTTCTTTCGTTGTCTAGAAACAGAAGCTCTACTTCAACTCTAGGGAATTAAACAAACTGTTAAGATGAAAACTGAAAGGAAAAATTGCGATGGTGTAGCAAGTGTGGGCCAGTGTAGAGGGGAGGAGCTAGACTAGACACTCTTGATCCAAGGGTCGAATGCAAGAGGCGGAATTTTTCTTTTCATTTTTCATCTTAATTTCCACTCTTAAGTAAGTGAAATTTTTGCGTGATGGTGGTCTCTATCTTACGCTTAACAGATAAGTTCACCGAAAGGAGGGCATTTTGCACAGGTAAAGAAATTTCATGATCGCTCTGCACAAAAAAAGAAGTTTAAAACGTCAATTCCAAATTCTTTTCTTTTCGGCGGTGCACGCTTAATAAGGAAAGCAGCTCGTCCGTTACTCTCATCTGCCGGTTAAGCGTACACGGATGAGAGAGAGAGAGAGAGAGGTCACACACAGCACTTTTGGCGTTGAATTTTCAAGACAGCGCTGGTAGGAGAATAATAATACGGACGGTTCATAAAGATTGGTAAACTCTCGATTACCGCTTCTGCTTTTGTTATTCCCAAGTTCTTTTAGAGAGCCAAAACGAACGAATCCGAATGAAACAGAGGCCGAATTTGAGCCATCCTCTCCCAATCACATTCGAAATCTCCTCCGCCTTCTGTCAACAACAATGCTTCCCTCTTCCTTCTCCTTCTCCGCCCTTAACCAAGACGATACTTCGAACGTGCATATTTCACAATGGCTGGCTCAGTCTGGAGAAAGGGTAATGCTTCTAGGCACGCGTTTCAGGCAACGCACGTGAACTTTGACCGAGGTCCCCCTGTTGGGTCGTCGTCTTAAAAATCCAAAAGCGAATGTCGGCCTCGGAGTCGGAAGGAGAACAGTAAAAAAAAAAAAACAAAAAAAAAAAAAAAGAAGAAACAAAAAACTCTACCCACTGATTATTCGCGGATGATGGGGCGACAAAGTGTCGAATGGCGATGACTGCGAGTGAACACGTGGTAAGAGGGGTCTCCTCGAGGAGATAATGATGTGGGTGGGAAACTGAGAGACAAGCACGAAACGGTCGTCGGAGGAGGAAGTCCAACGCATCGTTATCCTCCTCGTAACGGCGAAGGACACTTGAGAGAAGCCTTACGGCGGAGGGCTCCCCAGGGCAGACGGGGTCGGAAGGACGCTGCTGCCGATGGCCACCCCAACCGTTGTCGTTAATGACAGACAGCCGCAAACTGGTGGCGAAGCGCGGCGGTGGCGCCCGAGCAACGACTTCTACCGCCCTCAAGACCTCGTGGGCGTCTCGGACAATCTTCTTAAAATGGCGGTCCCCGTTTCATTTTTCCAAAAAACGTCTTCGTATTAAAGAGGAAAGGGACTCTCATCGCCTCACACATATACAAAAGCACAATGCCAAGGCCCTTTTCTTTCTTTCTTTCTTTCTTTCTTTCTTTCTTTCTTTCTTTGCAGTCATTTAATACCACAAACCGAGCTCAAGAACTGCAAACGAAGGAGGACCGGTGACACAGTGTCGGAGAAGTACACTCGTTCGCCTTGCTTTTATACGCGGTCGAGCTAATCGAGTGGACGTACGTCGGCGGTGGGTGGTCATCCGTCAGAATGCAGTCGAACGTTTCCACTTCCGCACCAGGAGATTTCGCAATCCGGCAACACGAACAACAAACACAAGATGAGAAGATGGGATGACAACGTTAAAACAGGAAGGGGAAGGGCTAACGAAGGGTTGAGGGGACGGGGATAATACTAACTTATGAGGATGAATATTCCGAAAATAATGCAAAGGCATGGGGATCCAACACTTTTGCTTTCTGTAACGTCGAAAGAGCTGATGCGTGAGCCACGTGGGATTCGAACCCGCAAACCGACGGCTGGGCGTCAACTCTTCACTTCTTCTACGGAGGCCATCCGACAACGCAAGTCCCTCAGCCCCAGATTAGGTCTTATACAAGGCAGAAACGCATCAACAGAGCAAGGATGATGCTCCCTTAAGAGAAAAAGCGCCGACATGTCCAAAAAAGAAAAAAAAGTTCCCTTAGGGATATATAAGAATGGGGTGGGGATCCTGCTTTTTTTTTTTAGATATTACCCATCATTCGCCATCCCAACTCATTTTCTTCACTTTAATTATAACCCTACCCCTCCCGTTTAGACTAAGGAGGGAGTGAGAAAGGGGGGGGGGAGGGGGAGGGTAGAGGGGCCTACCGAGAGGGGGGGAGGTGGTAAGCTTCCCTCCCTCCCTCCTCCTTCTCCACCGCCGCCAATGCGCTTGACTTACTCACCTGGCTCTCTTTCGACGGGATTCCGAGTGGAAGGGGGCAGAGGTTCACACACAGGAGCACGTGCTGCTCGGTGCACGCGCGCCTAACTCGTCTCTCTGTCGCTCTATTGCTGTGTCGCGGCGTTTGGGAAACGGTGAACGCGTCGTCACACTGGTCCCACTGGGGAGCCTCGTGGGGCTCGCGTTCGACCGCGGACTACTTGCCAGCGCGGAGGCACCGCTGCTGCTTCTTCCTCTCCTTTCGCCGCCGCCGCCTCCTTCCTTCCTCCACCTCCTCCTCCTCCTCCTCCGTCACTGGGCATGCGCGCTCCACAACCTGCCAGTGACGAAATCCAACGGCGAGAAACGACTTGGCGAGTTTTCTATCCAAGAGCGTCCTACCTTCTGCGCAGACGCACACAGACGGAGAAGAAACACACAGAAAAAGAGAGAGACGCAAAAAGAAATAAAAAAACAAACAAACGAACTAAGCGACTACAATTGTAACATTCTTACATAAAAGAAGGGGGAAGGAATTATTACGCTTAGCCATGTTTTAGTTGCTTTAAAAAGGCATTTCCCGTAGCTTCTTCCAGCAGGGACAGAGGATGAAAGGCAAAGCGTCCTCCCTTTTTTTTTCTTTTTAATTTCGACGGGCGCAGAGGGGGAGGGAGGGAATCTAAACGGCCATCAACTCCACGTTACTATGACGACGGGTTGTGGGTCGCACGTGGCTCGAGGCAGTCAGAAGGGCCGAACGCCAATCGCTTCCATTGGCTGCTGACGCCGGTGTCACGTGATTAACAATTGGCAGGTGGAAAAGGTCACGTGCCTGGTCACCGAGTCAATATTTAGTGACAGAGAGCAAACAAGTGTTGCAATAAACGTCGCCAGAGATCGCGGCTCAAACTCCCCTCCCGGCGCTACCTACCTCCCCCCCCCCCACCTCTGATCTTTCTTCCTTTTATGACGATGAGTCACCGAGGCCGTGCCCCCTCCCCCCCTCCTTCTCCTCCTCCTTTCTCTTCAGGGACACTGACGGCGAGCGAGCGACGCTCATTGGCCGCGAAGGAAAGCTCCGCCGGAGAGAAGCCTTCGCTTCACGACGTCCGTGTCACTCGGAGAAGCCAACCTGCTTCCAACTTTTCCCTCGCCAAAACGCTTCATCCTTTCTAATCGCTTATCACATCATCTACAGGACTCGTTTCTTCTTCTTCTTCATCTTTCTTTTTTTTTTTTGAATGAATAGAGCAAAGTTCTTGTTTGTTCTCCTGACTGGGTTGCACCACTGCGCAGTAAAACCACGCGTAAAATGTTGCAAAAATGCCAAAGTGATACGACCAGGCATTGGAGTCAACCTTGACGAAGATCAAACGAAAAGATCTTGGCCAAATAAAAACTTTTCTTTTCTCTCCGTTCAGTGGGGTCTCTTCAAATATCAAGAACAGACATAGACGAGGGCAAGTTAGAGCCGCTTCACACGGAATTGCCTTGCTTTTCCCCAGCCAACGTTTCGCTCCAACTTAAGGGAAAATGTGCTCCTTCGTCCGTGATTCTGAAAGGAGAAAACTCGTCAAACTTCGCTAAAAGGCAAAAGCGAGCGGTCGTCCGGCAAAGGAGAGTCAATGTGGCCTGTTCAACTGCCACCACCTAGGCGCACTTTTTTTTCCGCCCCTCCGACTCCCTTTGTCAAAGTGAAAAGGAAAGGGAAACTTTCTTTCGGAGAATGTTATCGAAATGGATGGAGTTACCCACTCTGTGTCCACCCACCCACCCACCCTCCTCGTGCCACGCGATGGAGCTATTTTCTTAAGCGCCGTCCCCGTGTCTGTCATTGGCTCCTGCCGCTTTCACTCGACTGGAGCACCATGGGAGAATTGGACTGGTTTCCGTTCACACAATCGAGGAACTGTCTGCACGTGGGCCACGAGAGCCTCTTCACCTCCTCCCTCGCATTTTCTCGCCACCATGGCATCGCTCATCCCTCCCATTGTCGTCGAGAGCCTTCTCTCTCTCTCTCTCTCTCACGTAGACTTCCTCCTCCTCCTCCTTCTCGCAAGGGAAGAGAGAGCAAACAAACCAAAGTCCAAAAGGGAAAGGCGAGATATTGGGCTGGGAGGGAGGGGGTATCCTTGTAAACCTCCTCCCCCTCTCTCTCTCTCTCTCTCTCCCTTTTAAGTCAAAGTCAACGGACGAGGGGATAGGGGAAGGTGGGAAAGAAGGGATTTTTCTCTTTTTTGATTCTTCAACCATTTTTCAGCTCCCTTTCCCCGTAAAAGATCAACAGATCCATCCACTCGAACGTCATCATTAAACAATCGACTGCCGACAAACACAAGCGCTCAAGTTCAAAGTCTATAGACACACAAGTCATACGTCAGCTCACTCTTCTCACTCCCCTTTCCTACTCGTAATAATAATAATAATAATAATAATAATAATAATAATAATAATAATAATAATAATATCTTAGTCTTATACTATTTGCAACGCCATGACAGAGTCGAATGCAGCAAAAAATCACAACATGAAAGTTCGAGTCAAGAAAGTTCTAGAAAATGAGGAGATCTTATGGGACTTGAGAAACCAAACAGATTGCCACGAAAACAGGGTTATTGTAGGTAGCCCTGAGAAAAAAAAAAGTGATGCACGGATTGACGACAGGCAGCGGGAGATGATCAATAGTTGAACGTTTACCTACAGAAGTTGAACGTTTGTGGAAAAAGAAGAAAACTACAGTAGTGAACCCATTTGTCATAGGAGCCCTTGGAGCAATGCCGAAGGAGATATCTAGGCATTTTGAACTGATCTCATTTAAACACTCTCCTCACCTTGTAAAAAAAACAAACCCCGCCCTACTCGGAACTGGTTATATCCTCAGGTGCTACCTTAATCGTTCTTAGGTTAGAACTTCAACTTATTAAGCTTTTCATCAGTTCAATCTAAAATCTGAAAATCTAAAATGGGATTTGCTAATAATTAGAAACGATCCAATGCTAAATCGTTCGAGTGGATCGTGGATGAGAATGAAGCAGGGTGATGAGTGGTGATGCGTTCTTCGAAAGCTTAAAGTGATTTTTAACGAGGAGACTTTTCATGCGGAGTCCCCGACGGACTATCACGAGCCAAGCGACTCGGTTTCAGTACAGTAAACCCACCCCAAAGAATGTAGAAGACAGTCACTTCCGATTAAAAAACGCAGACGCCCTCGAAGGAGACGTCTAACCCGATGGAATAAGAACCAAGCACCACGAGCAGGGTCACGCAAAATCGACTATCAACTCGTCAAATGTTATACAAATGATATAGTGAGCAATTACAAATGTAAAAGAAGTGTTTGCTTAAAAAAGAAGCCCAATACACGATTTCTCATAACAGTCTAAAACGTCCCAATCATTGCAATAAAATGTAGACGAGTGACTCATTTCACTTACCACCTACAATGTCTCCCTCCCTCCCACTGACTTAGAGAATGGATAAACTATTATTACATTATAAGCATTAGTTACATTGTTATAGCATAGAACCCCCGAAAAGCATCTCCAAACGACACTGCTCATCTTGCGATGTGGACCAGAATACCATTAAAATCAATTGTAAAGCGTATGAAGCATAACAAGTAGAGCAGCTGTAACTTGCTGTGCTAGAGGGAAAAACATGATCCCTCGAACAAGTGCAAAGAAGGACACTCACCCATTCTTCTTCCGCAAACGCTGTCGCTTTCAAGAACAACGGGAACGCACTTGGGGTTGGAGTCGTCTGAAAAGAAACGGAATTGTTGTTGTTATTATTATTATCGGAGAAAGTTTCATAACTTTAATATTGAATTGTTAAAACATTAACAATAACAAAGGGGGAGAGAGAGAGAGAGAGCAAAACATTTCCACGATATATAAAAACCCATTGGAGATCCGATCAAAGCCTTTAGGTGGCCGTCCTCTTAATCGAATTATTTAAGCCTTTCTTTTTTTTTTTTAAACTTTACTCGGCATCGAGAGCACTGGAGACCAGCGATTTCCGCTGAAGGCATGGATGTTTTCTAGATGGAACTTCTAACAGATTCTTCTATGGTTATTAATATCGTCAGCATCGGAAAGGTAAAAGAGGAATGGAAAAAGTTTATTAAATTTTTTTTCTTTTCCTTTTTCCTCAAAATGAAAAGAGAGGCAGCGGAGTCTTCGCGTGAGTTTCCTCAAATGCTACTTCGGAGAAAATGTCCACTTGTTTTAGAAATTTAATTTATTGGCTGGAAGCCATTCCTCCTAGGCTCTTTTTTTTTTCATCATTAAAATATCCTTCGTTTCAAATGTTTGTTTGTATTTTTTACCACTAGGGGTGCTTCTAAAAACTCTCGAGCGCTCATTTTCAATCACGTGATCGTTTACCCCTGATCGCGCCCGCTCTATTCACCCGCTCATGAAGTTTTTTGACAGTGCCAAGGGCAACGAGATAACAGCCCGATCAGTAAATAAGAGGTAACTGCCACAGAAACTCGTTACGCTTTCAAACTTTCTGTTTTAAGCGTAATTATTTATTTTTATTGTCCATTATTATAATCTGATGGGGATTTATTAGATTTCAATGCATTTATTCTTTTATGACAATAACTACGAGAGTGTTAAAAAATCTACTTACGAGAGTACACGTACGATAAAACGAAACTTTAAAGAAAATTCGAAACCTAAGAGAAAAATTAAAAATTAAAATATATAAAACAATCTTCGCTTTTATCTTCAGCTCCTTCGCCCCTGCCGTGTATCTTGACCTGTTCTGTGCCTTCAGATTCATTACAAAACTATAAACCGCATTGGAAACGGACTTCGAGGTGGGGTATGCTTTCATTGTCGGCCATTATTGCGAAAGTAGTAAAAGCGAAAGTAGTGGAAGTGAGCGAGGCAACGCGAAGTGATCACGATGGAAATAAGATCACTTTGATCCTGAGCGTTCCTAACACGACGATGAGATCGGGGAGTTTTTAGAGGCGCCAGTGATGAGCGCTCTGTCATTTTTAGATGCAGTGCTCGCGTTGATCATGAACGCTTACGCTCGATCGCGACTGGAAAGGGTTTTTAGAAGCAGCCTAGATGTCCAAGTGCTGATTATAACACACTCGCCTAAAAATCACGTGCTTCCATCTAGTGGCTGTACCAGAGAGAGTTACAACTAAACGGTCTCTAAAGTCATCGAAAACCATTCTATAATCAATGAGAAGGCATTTCTTTTGCCTTTTGAATCCAAGCGTCATTAAGGGTGAGGAATAATACAGAGTGCTTTTCCCCTCTTTATGGGGCCAGGAAATGTCGCCTCTCCTCGCACTGGAATCGAATACGAAACAAAGACAATAATAACTAGTACCACCTGATCAACCAACACGACCTAGAGAGAAGGCCTGCGCATGGAAACTTCTTATTTAATCGTATTTCTATAAGAGGCCCTAAATTGTGACTTCGGTATGATGATGAAACAATGTAAGAAGTAGGGGCCTTCTCTCTAGCTAGTGTTGGTAGTCAATAAGCATCTCCCAGATAGGCAGGGCTCGAATGCAATTTTTAGGCATTTTATTATGTGACAAGCCACGAATGCATTCTTAACCTCACTTAAGAATGTCCGTAGAATTCTTGAAAAATGAAATACCAGCGAGCCATCTAATAAGGAGCAACTGAGGCTCGCATGGGTTCCATAAAGCGTGCAAATAATGTTCCATGGTTCAGATTCAAGCTTCGTCTTAGAGATCATCCATAAATTACAGCCAAAAAAATAATATTTTTTTTATCCCCGTCCCCTCTTGTGTCTACGATGTAGAAAATCTTTAATCCCCCCTCTCGCCGCAGCATCCTTCCCAAAAGGCCTCGTATTTGATACCTTCCCCCCCTTCCCCCTCGAGTGGTCAACAGTGGCCAGATCCTTAACCTCCCTCCCTTGTACTTGACCACGTGATCTATGCCCGACTTACCAGTGACTGAAGGTTCCGCTATTCTATATACCCTGTCAATAAACGAAAAGGAATATCTATAAGGGAAACACCGAGTAGTAACTTTTATTGACGTCTACATTATTAATCCTGTGGATGTTCAGAGAGATAGAGGTGTCTGTCCTTGCTTTGACCACAGCCTACCACACTGTTAAGATGTTCCCGACAGAACTCGTTTTGATAGGCACATGCAGTTTTCTGAGCCTCGGGCTAGAATCTACCCTTACGAACAAATGACTAACCCCATGGCAATAGTTTCTACGTAATAGGCTTCCTCTACAAGGGGCTTACCACCTAGATATTACATATAGGATGGTGATGTGATGCAGGGACAAGCTTCAGGAGCACATCGTTATCTCTGAAGAACAATAAAAATGGCCCTCTAAACACACTTCTGAAGACATAGTTTAGAGATAGAACGCACCGATCGGTAGGAAACTGTAGCAAAGGTTTTACGACATTATGTACTGCCTGTCGGCAGAGGCAGCGCAAGCTTCTTCGGCACCCCCTATGCAAAATTCTAAAACGTACACTCGTTCAACCTTGATTGGCACCCATCCTACAATGTATCCCCACACGACGCTTACTTGGCACTACCTCTGCCTGTCAGGAAGTGCTTCTCTGTATTACCTCGTTGTTAAAATGGGCTATGATAATGCTAAAGGAATTTACTGCTATAATGATTAACAATGGCAACCGAGATGGTGCATAGGGTGTGGCCACAAGCTCCATCTTGAAAGCTTTGTGCATCCAGATATAGTTTTATAGCTTTATTCTTTTTAATGGAAGGAATCTCTTCCCAAACACTAACCCTTCCTCTTGATAAATATTTGTGCATGCAGTTGTTGTCCGCTTGTGAGAAGATGACAAAGCAACACCACAGTCCAAAAGTGGCAAAGGTCTGAGAAACCAATAAATAGGTTGAGATAATTCTATACAGTCTTGGCATTTTTTAAATAGAAGTTTAACTAATTTTTGCCTCTCTGAAGTCATTAGCTGTAATTTGAACAATGCCAAGAAATTTTGAAAGATACTACACGTCCACTATCAGCATTTTAATAGGGCAACTCAAGAATCAAATTCGAGGGCAGACCACGAATGACTGGTATTGTCAAGCTTGTAGATATCAGTGTGAAGAAATGAAATATGAATCATTAAATCGTGTGCTGAATTAACCGTAGCCAACTGCAAGCAATTCTTAAACGTCAAACCTTCAAAAACACTTAAATTAATAGTGTCCAGTCAAATCTCATTACCACTAACTAGTAAATGCATGCTATATCACTCGTAACATGCGAAGTTTGTAGTATTGCACGACCTGTTTACCACGAACTCTGTTCGTCTTAGCAAGGCTTTGTATGAACAGCACACCAAATAGGGTGTATTCTGCATACATGATATACATAAATTCTGTACATGGTTAGGAAAAGTGTGCAGAAATTATATTGATATAAATTCGTTTTTGTTTTGAAATTACATGTTTATCGGGTGGCACAAAAAAAAGATGTTAGGAAGTTTTTGTCTGCTACAACATAACATGAGGTTATAGATTCTTGTTATCATCTTTATGCTATAATAGACATTCTGAAATTTAATGCAGAAGTTTTCAAAGTGATTTGTATCTGCTGCATTCAGTGTGTAGAGCCTTGAACTGAATTCAGTGGTGACTCTCTGAAGAACATTTTCGACTGCATGAACCTCTCTGGAAATGTAATGAGACATCAGTGAGTGAGCTATAGAATATTCAGAACTGCAATACAGAATCGTGAGGAAAATCATTTACGGCATACAATTAAACCACAGTAGACAACATTTTAACTTTTTTTTTTTTTTTTTTTGTGCCAAACAGAATTTAGTTATGTTGCAGCAGATGAAAATCACTTTGAAAACCTTCTTCATTAAATTTCAGGATGTCTGTTATAGCATAAATATGATAAGAATCTATAACCTCATATTATGTCATAGTAGACAAAAACTTTCTAACACCTTTTTTTACACCACCCGCTACATTAATTCCTTAACCCTGTACAGTACATAACTAGTGTATACCACAAACTTTGACCTGAAACTAGGTTCAACTTATCGTTGAAAACAGTTCGTTGTAGAGCTAGTAATATTCCATAAGAATATTAGCCAGCCAGCCAACCAGACTGAGAAAATGAGTTTGAATTAGAGGAGGATTTGTGGTACACGAGTTCGCCGTAACGAGATTTGACTGTATATGCAAAGATGAATTGGCACCGAATAAAGCACCCCCCCAATTACTTCTTTTTCACCGGATCTGATGATTTTTGCAGAGTTAATTTTTCTTTTCTTTTAATCACGTCATTTAGCACCACAAAAGATGAATAAATAAAAATTGTAGAATAGGATCAAATTAGTAAATTAAAAATAAAGCAATGATTTATTCAGTTTTATTTTCCCTCTTCTCTTTAGTTTATATACATTTTTTTTAAATCTACATTTCCGAAAATGAGTAACTTAATGTGTTTTTCACATGAATTCACAAGAGTAACGGTCCTTCATCAAAAAATTGTTCTCAACTTCTTTGAATTCTTCAATTTTATTTCAGTTTCCTCTTTAATAATAATAAATAACTTGGAAATAAAGAAACCGAAGCCGTGTGTCTATGTGTGTTGGAGTTTAGATTTAAAATATTTCAAGGATCACACGAGAGAAAGGTATTTGAGATATTTTTTCTGTTAAATATAAACAGTTATATTATAAGCTTGTGAAAACTTGCATGCAAAACAATGCTCAAAATCTCAAGTAAATTAACAGTAAACAAGTTTTCCTTTATTTCCAGTAACATCAACAGAATAAAAGGCTAAGAACAATAAGCATTCCTTTAAAAGCTTACAAAAAACATTTGGATATCAAAAAAATAATCCTCAAAAATTCAAGAGGCCCATCTACATGTCTGGCTGAGGGGTGAATCGCAGATACTCTTTCTTGGAAGGCATAGGGTGAATTCGAACGCCCTTAGGGAACAGCGAATCGATTTCCTCTGGTTTCACTGTAGGAAGGACCATGCAATCTCCTCCAGGCTATGGAGAGAAAATGGTGAAAATCCCAATGAACAAACTGCTCTTGAGAAAAATAATCAAATATTCGTTAACCACAACTATAAAGGTCATTTGACAGAGAGGAAAAAACATGCAACTCTCCCATGAATCTCACAACTTCTTTATTTATGACTCCTACTCATTCTGATATAAAATGGAAGACCAGGTAAATGAGATGGTACACGATGTGCTACTAATTTTGATGAAACTTAATCGAGTTGTAAAGTAAGCGAAAGCCAATTTTATCATTCAATAGGCAGCCTATTTTTTTGAGATATGCAAATAAAAGCTTAACACCTCATTTTTGTTTATTATGGAGTGGCATAGCTGCTATAGCAATTGTCTGAAAAATGAGGAAGTAAAATTTATATAAAGTGTCCCCCATCTGAAAAGGGTAATGTAGATTTTGGATTCATTCCTCCATTAATAATTATCAAGTCCTTAATCTTTTCAAAGTTTTAACTATTTATAAGAAAGTTATGCATTAAATTGATTTGTGTATAAACACAGTTTTAAAATGAATTAAAAAAAACACTGGTTGGGGCTTGAATCCTGAGCCAAAAATCACCTTAGCAGTCATATTGGTGCTTTTGTTGAAGTATCTTTAACCAATTGTATTTAAGCATTTCATAAGAATTATTTCAAAAATGGTCTGATTGTTTACATAGACGCACAGTCTATCCTAAGAGATTCACTTTACAACCCTACTAACAAAGGAAGTATACGAACATGTACACCCTATTCCAAAAGCATGATGTTCGGCATCCTTGCAATACATTAAACCAGTGAAATTAATCGGTTCAAACGTCGGGCTCTACTTCTTGCCTGAATCGATTAATTTCACTGGTTTAATGTATTGCAAGGATGCCGAACTCATTCACCCAAGTGAAAACACTTTTGCAATAGGGTATACTTTACAGATTCACACCTAATTGAAATTTGTTACTCATCTAAAGCTACTATTGATGCTTGCAAAATAAGCAAAAAAAACTTTCAGCACACGTAGCCATACAAAGACTTCATTGTGTGTGATTGTGTGTGTGTGTGTGCGTGTGCATGTGCTACACAACTTAGCATTAAGCATGAATCCACTTCACATGAAACCAATGATAACTGAATGGATTCTCAAGTTTTTAAACTTACAAGGGAATCCCTTGAACATGTATGTCACAGATTTCCACCAAATTAAAACATGTTACTCATCTGAAGCTACTTGTAAATGTAAAACAAGAGTGCGAAATTGTGTTTTTCAAAATAAACCGCGAAAACGAAAAAATTTCAGCATACGTAGCCATACAAGGACTCCATTGTTAAAGCGGTTAAGCTATGTGGGGTTCCCTTGTTAGTTTTTAAAAATAGATTATAGTAAGACCCTCGACTTACATCACTAACTGGTTCCCGAAAAGTGGGACATAAGTTGAAACATTCACGATAATAACCGAACACTTGCATTTTTTATCATTTTTTTTGGGAAAGCAAATCACATTTTTTGACATAAGTGCGAAACAAGCGACACCACCAAAAGAGTGGTGGATGCTTACCTCATCTTATAAATTATATCGACGTGAATAAGTGTACAGCAAAATTAAGGTTTTGTGCTTAATAACACTGCTTTGATTGCAATTCTTTGGCAACCACCATTAACGATTTTGCTTCTCCCCTTATTGCCATGTTATTTATCAACTTTTCCCTTCCATTTTGAACAAAGTGCCGCCGCGCAATGGTATCACTTCCTAGGTATGCTTGTGTGCAAAAAAAGTGTATTGTACCCCTTCGTGTACTTCCCTTGTAAGTTTCATCAAAATTGATAGGGTGCACTTCACAACCACTCCTTACTAGCATCAACATTTGTGATTATTGTCTATGATATCAGACACAAAAAAATAAAATAAAATGTTAATTATGTTTCATTGTTGGGTTTAATGGACCACTCGGTACACATGCAAAAAAACTTTGAATTAAATACAATCATACATTTCATCATTTGAACCCCACAACTCCATGGTGATCTCATTCCACATTTGAAAAGTTTACTTCCTCGCTTACCCATTAGGGTCGCAGGACAGCAGCCCTATGGAGGATCTCCACTGCTCAAGATTTTCTGCTATCAGTGACCTTACAACAGTCAGGCAACTAGAACCAACACCTCCTAGACACAAGGCCTCAGCACCAATGACTATGACGTCACAGTAAGAGGTGAGGAGCAAACGATGCTTGTCAGAAGGGCTTGAATTTCTGTAGCAATGACAGCCTCCTATCGCTACACAAGTTTAGTCCTAAAGTTGACCGGAATATTTGTCAGCAACAAGTGGAGGCTTTGAGAAAAATTTAAAAATTGAATTATAAGATTCAAAAATTTAAGATTCAGAATTTTATTTTGGATAGTCAGAGCATTATTACGGATACTCAACCCTTTCTAGCGAGTGTCGTTTGCTCACAGACTCTTATTGTGACGTGGTGCTGAGGCCTTGTGTCTAGGTGTTGCTAGAACCCAGATTCTCCATGCAGTCCAGCCACCTGGTTCTAGGTCAACCCCTTAGCCTACGAAGACCAGTTTGCAGCATCCATATAAATGGAACTGAGACCTCTCAATGCAAAGAATAGCCGGTCAACACCTAAAGACTCCCGCCCTTGTTGTGCTGCTGTGCACTATCTAGTAGATACCTGTCACACCTTGCATCAGTGATAACATTACTTCAGTCATTACAATAGATGAGAATGGGGACAAAAATAGAATTGAAAACAGAGCTTGGCTTTGTTCCCTAGCTCGTTTTGCATCTGCATATTTACTTTCTTTATTTTGTTATTATTATTGCCAGGTATTTTGCATATTTATTTTTACTGTAAAGTTTTCAGGTTAAAATAAAGAAATAAAACCAAGAGATATTGATAAATGTTTCAACACACATCTCAAACCGTTAAGGATAATAAAGAATCTTCCAGAGAAAGTGTAAATTCACTTCCCTCTCTCCCACTTACTTTTAATTTTTTAACTCGACATATACTTACCGTCCAATCTGCAGGGGTTGCAACTCGTTTTGTAGCCGTCAACTGCAAAGAATCGATTGCTCTCAGCAGTTCACTACAGCACATAAAATAAATGTGATGATTAGCTAGAATGAAGATTAAATAGCAAAATGTGAAATTCAAATTTACTTGAAATTTCTTCCAGTAGTCGCTGGATAGAGCATCGACAATTTCATAGTCTTATCGGGTCCAATAATAAACACCTGATTAATAAAACAAAGTGAAAAATTATAAAAGGAAACGAGAGAGAGAAACTTGATCATATTAGTGTGGTTTCATTTTTTAAATTAATGAAAGCTCATCATGTCAAATTCATGCAAATTAATCTGCACATTTACATTCGCTGATAACATAATTTAAAGTGCTATTGCATAATAAGTTTTTACTGAGCACATTCTTATAAAAATCACACTCACAATCTTCATAGGTTGGAAAAGATTACTGGTAAATATTAAAAATTTAACCAATGCTACTGACAGTGACCAAGTGATATTTTTCAAGGTAATCATGCCTAACATTGCTGACCAATCATTTGTGCAATACAATTTATTTCTGCAATGCCACGCATAATCAATCAAGAAAATATTATGCAACTTGATCAGAAGTGGTCTGTCACTTTGTGTCACAGAATATAATACTTCAACTTCTACATAATCTTTTCCTCTCTCTTCTCTAGAGCCCCTTGGTCTTAGCCCAGTTTTGAGTCTGCCTCTGGCAATTGGGCAGTTTTGAATTTGGTCTTTGGTTTTTCCAAAACAATAACAATAATAATTTTTTTATTAAAAAAAAAAAAAAATAATAATAATGATAATGATAATATCAGCAGACGTACAGCACGGCAGGTGAGAGGCAATCCGTCTTTATCCTTTTCGACAGGGTCAACCATTCCCAACTGGACAGCCAATTCACGGTTCTCATCTGATATTATTGGATAAGGGAAATGGGCACCTTCCATCTTAGCATAAGCCTGAATATCCTATCAACAAAAAAAATAAAAATAAAAATAAAAAAAAACCAGTTATATACGAGGAGGAGTTGTAGTATATGCAATTGATTAAAAATGAATACTCCTTTTAATGAACTTCAACTTTTACTGTATCAATTGGGTGACTTTTTCATTGTTTTTCTTATATTTATCTTAATTTATTTGTCTTCATTTAATTAAAGGAGTGTTATTTATCCTACTTAATATATATTCTCATTATGTCATTCAAACAGGGAGATTCAAAAGTTACTGTGCAATAGTGCACGAAACGTGTACACTTTGCATAAGCTGAAGGAGGAAACCATCACTGAAGTTCAGCAAATCTCACAAGCCATATTGAGCAGAGTGTTTCACCAATGCAACTGTGTGCTAACCGACGTCGTGAGGCCAGTGGCGAGCATTTCTAGCATCTATTTCCATTAAATGCCATTTCCAGCCACTGCACAATAACTTTTGAACCATCCTGTAGATTAAAAACAATGCAATGGAGAGAAGAAAAAAAAAAAAAAAATGTTGGGTTTTCCTTAAGTCAATTATCAAAACTCTTTCTAAGTCATCACATTCCACAGTTAATTATCATTGAAGAGTACTAATTGAATGATCTTAAGAGGGTTATTTTACATGCCAAACCTCAGATGTTTAAATTATTGATGAAAATAGGAAAGAAAATTCCACAGCCTGTATTTGAACCAGGGAACTTCTGCTCACAGTGCAGATGAGCCAACCAACTGCCCCAACCAGCCCTAAAGACACGTAGATAGCGTTAATGCTTCCATGTCTGCAATGGTGCATCTGCCTATTTTCATCAATAATTATCATTAACCGCACAACAGTGTGATGCCTGAATGGGACCACGTTTTTTTTTGTTTTTTTTTATGCCTCGGGGTGGGGCAGCCTTCTATTTAGTCACAGTAAATGGCTAAGAAGTAACGGTTAAATTAATAAAAAAGATTTTTTTACCTTAGTCACATTCAGTCATCATGCAATTGTGTGGATAGTGAAAATTAACCCATTACCCCTCAATTACTTCTACTTTAATAGGCATCATTCATGGGATTCAATGCCACTTTTTTAATTAAATTGTTTTTGGTGGAGAGTAACATAAGAGTTTTATTTATGAAAAAAAAAATAAAGTTATATTTACTTTAAAGGGCCTGCACTAAAAGCATGGGCCAAATAATCTTAAGAATAAGAGAAAAACTAAGTCTGCATTCTACAACTAGTCTTTACTTTAATCCAAAAGTTGTGGCAAGGCAGATCATTGCAAGAGAGCGCTATCAGCTTGACGCCACGCTTCTGAAATTCGGGAAGGAGTTCGGCGACTCGAGCAAGTTCGGTGGTGCAGACGGGAGTGAAGTCTGCGGGATGGGAGAAGAGGATGGCCCAACTGAAAGGAAAAGAAAGGAAAAGCCATTCGTTAGAGGCAGGACACAGATAACGAATACACAGATGGGACAGCTCTAACTGATCCAATGCTAATTCTCGACTCGCCATCACGTGACTACAACTGCAACGCTACCAGGCGTAAAGGAAGGAAACTACATGACCTTCCATAGGAGCTCATGTTATATGCCGTCAATTTATGAATTTTTTGAGCTTATATTTCAATTTTGTGGATTCCAGTTTTTATTCCTTTTCCAAGAACACTTCTTGAAGTACAGTTTTAGTGAGATTTTGATTATTGTAAGCGAGTATTTTTTATTTTATAAAAATAATCCGCACATCTTGTAAAGCTTCGTTATCACGGAGTATGATTAGGTATTTTTTTGTAATTTATTGTAAATGTTTAAATTAATTATTTGTCAAGAAGAACAGAGAGAGATATTTTTTAAATTATTTGTCAATCAACGTTGCTGCACTTGAGATATTTTTTTAAAATTTTATTGTAAATGTTTAGATTTTCTTCTAAATTTCATTTCAAATATTTGTTTAGCTTTTCCATTTTATTTTACATTATTACATTCATTTTTTAAATTTCATTGTAATTATTTATATCATTTTTTTTTATTTCGAATAAATGTAGTTTGTTGTTTTCTCTCCAAATATTGACTTCCAAATTAAAATAAGCAAAATAAATTTCATTGTTATGCCTCTAGTGCTGTTTCTGAATGAAATATATACATGAAATAATGATTTTTAAAATATTTAAATAACGTATTTTACTTGTTTCAAATTATATTCTGCAATAAAAATCATAACGATTTTTCTAATGGAGTTGTCCTCTCATGCATCGCATTTGCAGCAATCAAATTCTGCCCACTAATTTTAATGTATTTTGATTTTTAATAATTTCTTTTATTTTTCTAAATTCTAAGCAATCGTGTTTCATATAGAGCAATTACACAACTTGAAGCGTAAATTAAAATTCACGAAAATTGTATTGAATGAAATAAAGTATTGTATTCAAAATTTATATACAACTCGCCTTTCAGGATCATTTTTGGGGAAAGTGAAAAATGATAAATCTGGCCTATTTTTCCTGCAAATGGGACAGTTTGGTGCAGAACAGTACCTCGAATGATCATTCATCACACGTTTAAATGGAAAAGTTATAAGATTTAATAATAAACTCTCAAAACAAATTTTCAAAATTTTAAATTTGCCGCTAGCAGACGATGACAAAAATGAGATCGATATAGTAACCTTCCTTAACGCTTGGCGGCGCATGATCGCTACATTGAGCCAGATGGGGAGCTGTATTGGTTATCTGTGGGCAGGATGTGCACAATGGATTGCAACTATTATAAAGCACTTATCCATCCAATGCAAGCAACTCGAGGGCAAATTATTTAATAGAGTCCTACAATTTACTCATCAAACCAACCACTTGTGTGTGTGGCAGAGGAATTTATTATTCCACAAGTTTCTATTCTATTGCACAAATTCTTTTTTTAAAAACAATAAATAAATGAAATTCTTCTATCCATACGCAGGAGGCAATTAAAACGGGTGGCATTTAAATAATAAAAAGACACCTCCTTGGAATATATGTCAAAACTGCGGTGCACCTTAGATTAAATTCAAATAATTCAGAAACTTGCATTTCATTTATACTTCACTCAAAGTTATTGGGGAATTAGTTTGCACAACAACTGTTCTGGTCCAATGTCTTCAACACAAACTTCACGAATTATTATATATATATATAAAAGATAAGATGAGCGGCAATGCTAAGCCCATCATCGTGCCAAAGCAGGCTGTCAACAACCGATTGTGTCAACGCATCAATGAGCGTTTGGAGGTTCAAGTTGAAAATATTAAGCGGCGGCGGCGGTGGCGGCCACTGTGGTGGTGGAGGAAGTGGAATGATGGATAATAAAACAGGATGTCTGTCTGTGCAGGTAAAGAGAAAAGAAACTTACGATCCGGCCAACCAGTCGTGAAAGTCAATTTCGCCGTGGGTCGTTAACGCCTTGAAATTGGGGAAAACGTCGCCTAAGTTGACCATGGTCGCTTTACAAAAACAGGCGAGCGAAGAAGAAGAATACCAAAACACAATAAACAAATCCAAACGTCAAGAGGTTTAGTCTTATTAGATGGGCGGGCCCTTCGTTTGCTCTTGGGTATTTGTTCAACTATCGCGCGCGTGACAGCACCCTTACTAATGGCGTCGGGAGAAACAAACGCGAGCGCCGCCACAGTCAAGCGGATAGATCGGAAGAGTACGAAACAATGACGTATCTTTTAATTGGTACGAAGGGAGGACGAGCAGACCATAAAAGCAATCGCGTCGTCGGCTGCGGCAACCCAAACTATTCTTATTTCTTATAAACCAGAACTAATTTTCAATTTTATTTTCTCCTCCTCGTTCTTTGAAATTCGAATGTCAATAGAAAGAAAATACCAGTTTAAAATTAAAAAGGATTTCATGTTTTTGGCACGTCTTCGACTATGACAATAATAGGATGATTAAAAATATGCAAGATTGCTCCAGATAAACGTGGAGGAGGACAAACTTTAGTCCTGCTTTTTCTCTCACGTGGGCATCATCAACATTAAACTTGCCTGCTTCTTTCTTCTCTTGTTGTGCGCAAAAGTCAATTTCGTTGTAAAAAAGCAATCTAAGAAAAAAACTTCATCCTTTTTCAACTTTTAATAAAACAAAACAAAAAAATCAGCAAGGTTATACAGGGTGATTCAAACTTCAATGTACAAACTTTTAGGGGAGATAGTATGGGTTATTCTAAGCAAAAATGTTTATATGAACATGGCTCCGAATTTGAATGATAACCGAGATATGAACAGAAATAAAAATGCCGCCACCAAGATCAACAAGTTCTCTAACACCGAGGATAGATAATGAAATTTGGGGGGAAATAGGATGCATAAAACTAGGTAGACCGTTAAAATGATCGAATTCCAACGACTAGTTTCCCAGTTACGCATTCAACATGCGAGTACTAACCAGCACGTGTTACGACACAATAATAATAAACAATAATCTACTCGATTGAACACCTCGAAATAACTTCGCGTTCTATATGGTTTTTAACTCCGTAAAATATTTTCCGCGCATCATCATGATAAAAAGAAAAAAATTTTTTGGACTAAGCTTTTTTTGGGATTGGTTAGTTTATCAACTCTCGTCCTGACAAATCATCCGAATGGATAGAAATGACCCGAATCGCTTATTTTAAGCGTCGAGCGCGCAATTTCATCGCCTCCCACGAATCACGTGGTTCGCCACGCCCCCACAACAGGCCAGCTGATTGTCATTTAAACGCGAAGATTTCCACGTGCGCCGTGTTTAAACGTTCGTTCATTCTTTTTAGCATGCAATTTGAAACGTACCCAAAAAGGAGACGAGTACTAGAGACGGACGATGGTAAGCAACTATGCTGTTCCTTTCTCAGTGAATGTTGAGGGTCGATTCCACTTGCTCGTTTTTTGTTTTTTCCTTCGTCCAGGAGAAGATCCCTACAGCGAGCCGGAGGTCGAGAAACGGAAAAAGACGAAACGCCGACCGTTTTTGATAACGCAGGAGAGGGCGCCAGGCGAGAGCCCTGGTCTGCGCCCGTGCACAATGATGGCCGTGTTCGACTTTACCAAATCTTTCGAGCAGACTGTCCTGAGCGCGTGGCTCTCCAAATACCTGCCCTCGCAACTGACGAGGTAAACGGTGGAATTTTTCGTGACTCAACCCGATGATTATCTTGGCATTAGCTTCTTGAATTTACAATTTGTATCGAAGCACGTGGTTGCGTGTAAAACTTGAATGCTTTCATAAACCAAATGATTCCTCTGAAAGTTTTATGCTCTTTCTTCCCAAATCGATGCTTATAATCGGAAAAATTAACGTTTTGCTCAGCAAACCAATTTATACAGAGTCTGCCAAAAATGCCTACATATTTTAGAAGACACACGACTATCAAACTTATCCTGACATCATGTTACGATGCCCTCTCCAAGGACAAGAGACACTCATTAGCTTCCAAACACTTATTATTAGATTAGGGTGATTAGGGGAGGGGGGGAGGAGATAAACCTGCCTGCTGGAAGACATAAGGGTGGTTTCGGAGGAACAGCAATAGTCAACATCATGGGTAAAGCATGAAACCTAACAGACCTTGAAAAAGGTATGATCATCGGGTACCATGCAAAAGGCGGCAGCATTTCGAAAACCACAGCTTTCGTGAACTGTTCACGTAGTGCCGTAGCGAAGGTCTACAATGAATTGAAAAATGGACAAAATGTGGATTCCAATCGTGCAAACTGTAAAGTACTACAGGCTATTAATGAATGGGGTGAGCGGCGCTTGCGACTGCTGGTTAAGAGTGATCGACACTACCATTAATACAATGACTACTCCAATGAATGAAAAATGCAGAAAGCTATCGAAAACAACTGTGCAACACACATTGTTGCATCTTAGCCTCCACGACACCCACATTGACAAGTATGCATCGCATGAAACTATGTGCGTTTGCATTGCAGTACAAACATTGGACCCTACACCAGTGGAAAAAGGTTGCATTTTTCGACGAGTCGCATTTTCTGCTGCATCGCATTGATGGGTGCTGGCGTGTCCGCCAGGAGACATCTGAAAACAAAATACCCAAAACTATTGTCGGGCGGCAACAAGCCGGAGGAGACAGTGTAATGGTCTGAGGCAAGTTTTGGGTCCATTACTTCCTCTGGAAGGCACTGTCAATAGCTGTGCATATTTATCAGTCATTGCATCCCTACATGGCAACTGTGTATCATGCGAATGAGACTTTCAACAGGATAATGCCACATGACCAAAATTTGCCTTGCATAGTTCGAGGAGCATGAGGAGTTCCACTGACTACCCTGACCTCCAAACTCCCCAGATCTTAATCCTTGCGAGAATCTGTGGGAACATCTGGATCAGCACTTCAGGCAGTAAGAATCTTCATGAGTTATGTAGTACTCTACTGTTTGCATGGATACAGATTTCTGTTGCCACCTTCCAAACACTCATCGAGTCCATGCCCCGTCGCCTAACTGCTGTTTTGGCTGCAAAAGAGCCTATTCGGGTTATTCAGTAGGTTGTCATAATTCAGTAACTTGATCCTGTAGATTGTATCTCTTCGTCCCATCCAGAGCCCTCGTAAATTCTTGTCCAGGTAATTCCACACATCCTGACAATAGTGTAATGATATGCAGTCTTGTTGAAAGAAAACTTTATCATACTCCAAGTCTATAATTCAATCCAATTTTAAAAAAAATCCATTGATATTAGTTAAAGTCTGTCTGCGTTTCTTTTTTTTTGGCAAATTCTGTATAATGAAGGTATTACAAAGTATTTTTTATTGTAATAAAACCAATCACCAATCAGATTTCTCAAGGTAAATAAAGAAGAACTCTAGATTATACCTGGTGAACTAAAACAAAAACAAACTTCAGGAGTGATTCCTTGCAAGAGAAGTGACAAAAAAGTTCTCAAAAACTTGTACCTAGAAATGCATAGTTTCCATGGAAATGGCGATAATTGTATGCAAGACAATCATACACCCATAACAATATGACTTCTTTTTTCTGTTGTAAAATTATTTTGAATGATCGTTGTGCAGCAGAGGTACAAGGGTCAAGTATTCACATCGGGAACGAGCCAAGATGGTCTTTGCATATGGAGAAACGTGTGGGAATGGTCGAAAGGCCGCACGGACGTACCAAGAAAAGTATCCTGACAGAGTGAATCGTTCGAATCACAAAACTGGTGGAACATTCAAACAAATGCAGCAATCCATGATGCAACGTGTGAACTCTTGCATTGCATCCGAACAAAGCCAGTTTGAACATCTTTTGTAATGTCGACACAATGACTCCGATTTGCCAGCAATGTCATGTTCTATATCAGGGGTTGGCAACCTGCGGACCGTGGTCCACTTCCGATTTCTTTTGGGCTTGCTACCGGATTCCATGCGCCCTGCAAGATTTTTTTAGAAATATGTAATGAGCAGCCAGAAATAGGATAATTTTAAATTATTTTTGGGGAAACTGTGCACTTTATATTAAAAATCTTAGAAAAGGTTAAAAATCTGTAATAAACATAGTTGCCGACTGTTGTTCTATTGCTGACAAACCGTCCATTTTCAGACATGTGTTCATTTAAGATTTTTTTGGTCCTTTTCTAGTCAGGAATCGCCACCTGAAGTTTGTCTTTATCGTTTTAGTTCACCCGCCACTTGAGTAACAGAGTGTGGTTGGTTAGACAATTGAATATAAAAAGAAAAAAACATCGATTGTTGTGACAATATAACAAACAATGTGCACAATCCAGATACCCTGCACTATACAAGAAGCTATTACCATTCTCCTATGGGTTCCTTCTCCCTCCCCCAACAGCTATTCCGTCTTCAAAGACATTGACACCACTAAAGATTTTTAATTATGTTCCTTCTTTTTAGTTACAATGCTGTGTCCATCTTGGGAAACTGTACGACAACCCCATTACCAGGGCAGCTAGGCTTTTGGGAGTTCGTCGTCGACAACAGCTGCTGCAACGTTATCAACCTTTATTGGTTGTCGCTGGTAAAGAGTGTCTACAAACAAGAACTTAAAAATCGCGTGAGACAATTGACGCTCGAAAGAAATCCTTATTCTACAGATAAATACATCATTCAAGTGCTCTGTCAGGATCCAGAAGAGTGGGAGCAGATTGTGATTGCTGAAAAAATCATTCGTTCTCTTGGCATAGGCATGCCACTGAATTTTTATAAATCCACTATTTACCAAACGTTTGTCAACTTTGTAAGTATTTTTAACGCGACACAGCGTGAAGTAATTTTCAGACAAAAATGTGGGCGTGTTCTTGAACGTTACTCCCACAAACACTCCATAATCTGTTCCCAATGTTTTCATAGTGACTTGGAAATGCCCAGCATGCAGAAACCACCCGACGAACCTTGGCGAAGCCTTCCGATCCCTGAAGAGCCAGACGATCCTCTTGAAGAAGGATATATTGCCGAGACAGAAGATAGCGATGAGGATGAAGAATAAATTCCTGAACTTTAAGAAGTTATGGTTTTCAATGGAAAGTTGAAAAACATCATTAGAACATATTTACCTCGTCTCTGACAACCCTGTTTGCTTAAAGAACGTTTCCCCAAAATCCATAAAAATGATAAATTTATTGCTTGATTTAGAATGCAAATTCTAGATCAGTAATTGTAGGGAAGGGAAATTTTTAAGAATTTTATTTCCTTAATACAGTGCTCCCTCTATATAACGGAACTCTAGATAGCACCAAATTTATAACGGCAAGCCCATATAACAATGTTTTTTTTTCCAGAAAATAAAAACTGCAGACATGAGTGAATTTGCCATTTTTATTTTCTGATATATGGACTTGGCCATTATAAATTTGGCTTTATGTAGAGTTCCGTTATATAGAGAGAGCACTGTACTTAAGTTCTTGTCATTTTGTTGTTTTAATGAAGTCAAAATAATTGTGTTTTATCTGAAATATTAGAATCTCTTTAGTCTGCCTTTCCAAACATTCGTATACATTCTGAAGCAAGTGAGAAATTAACTTTCTCATTCAAACACTGCTATTTTATTAGGTGAAGATGTAAACCATTCAAATTTTCAGAACTGTTTCAAATCACTTATTTTAAATTGTTGTTCTAGAACTGATGTAGACATGGTTGATAAATATTTACTTTTTTTTTTTTTTTAATAAAAGAGCAAACTCCTAATTTGCACAGTTACTAAATTATCAGGCAGAGAATTCAAATGCAATAATCTCAGGACCCATTTTTTGTCCTGGTCGATAACAGAATCAATAGACACAAAAACCACCGGATTATACTGTACAACAGAGTTTTTGCCCTCCACATAAAAATAAGTGCTACTTTATTCACTATTTAAAATGGTTTATTCAAATATGATTTCAATTTTATTCTTTGTTATGGAAATGAATTAACATTTGTGTATAGTGGGCAAAAATAGACAAATGAGTGTGTTTATCGATTCCCTAAAGCTCAGTTTAAAGGCAGTGTATCTTCATAATGGTAATGGATATCCCACAGTTTCAATAGGATATCCAGTTCACAAGAAAGAGACTATGGAATTTTGCTTAATTACTTACACTGTGACAAGTGCAAATTGCGTGTAGATCTGAAAGTAATAATACCATTACTTGGTATGCGTAAGTTTACACAACGTATCGTTTTCTATGCAATTGGAACAATTACAACAAGAAAGACCGTTGTTTGTAAAGGGTGGCCTAAGCGGAATTCCTGTATGCCAGCTAAAACGAGTGTGTCATAGGAGCATTAGTAAATTCTCAAGATGTATAGCACCCATCTCTGCTTACTGAAATGGGGCACAGATATTTGTGAAAGCATTATTTGCGGGCAAAATTCCCCAAAAAGATTAAAGAGGATGTCTGTTTGGTCCCCAAACATGAAAAATAATGCAGAACCCAGATGTCTCTATTCATTAACTGACACTGAAAAAGTTGCGTGGGATGCCTTCACGTATGTATGAGTGTACACTTTTTAGGAAATCACGAAGCTGATGACTTCATAGTTATCAAGTTTAAGACAGTAAATGAAATGACAATACGCTTCTAAATGTTACCAAAATTAGATTTCCTCTATTGCCCTCTAAACTTTTCCCCTCAGAACTTCGAAGATGGTGATGAACACTGAATGTTTCCACCAACATATTTTGCTAATGGAAAAGTGTTTTGTGAAAAAACTGCAGAATGTTGGCAGAATATTATTGGTCCTTAGTCAGGGGGAACCTCCGAAAATGAATACAAAGAAAGGGAATTTTTTGAGAATTTGATTTGCAATATCAGATCCTTATTCCCAATATCCAGAACAACCAAAATCACATCCCTAATTTCATTTAGAGAACCGAAGAAAAGTTAAATTTTATACAGAAATTTTGTGTCATTTCCTGATATCCATTCAGTTTTCATCATTCATACAAATTGTCGAGTCAATCAGAAAAATGAAGCACTGCACTAGTAAAAGAAATGCTACTCGTCATAAATGTCCCAATAAGCACTGTTGGAAGTAAAGATGCTTTTGTATCTCAATGGTGCAGCAACTAAAAGACTTTGTTTAATGTTTTGCTGGGAGAATTAAGCAGAGTTGAAATAAAAATTTAATCTAAAATTCCTTTTTGTAACAACATGCAATAACTCAAATACAGAAGGATTGCACATAAAAGCTTATGTTTGATGTTTGTAACATGCTCTTTAAACCACCTCCTCCTCCTCCTAAAATTTTGAATAGGTATTTAAATACAGGACGAGTCAAAAGTCCTTGGACACCCCCCTTCATAATGCGAAACCTGAAGGGAAAAGGTGAAAAGTTATGATGGGCCATGATCGACATACACCCTACAGGATGCGGTCCATCACCCATCATCAATTGCAATCATAACTTTTCACTTTTTCCCTTCAGGTTTCGCATTATGAAGGTGTCCAAGGACTTTTGACTCTCCCTGTATATGTTTATTTCCCACTTGAGTTGCCATGCATACTCTTTGTTTCATAAATGCCTAAATAATTTCCATGCAGTCAGGTCCTAATGAAATTATTGTTATTATTAGCCCAACTTACAAAATTCTTATAGAGATAGATATATGAAAACTTCTACATGAAAATAAAACCAGAATGCACAACTAACTGTAATTAAACCATGAGGCTATTACTATAATCCTTTAAACAAAAGAAAAACTGGGCATGTCCAATGCAATTTCCAATTTGAATTGTAGTTAATGTTTTATTTTTATTGCTACAACGTCTAACAATTGACACTGTGAATTTAGATGGAGCACCCACTCTTATTCATAAGTGAAATTGAAGATTCATAAATAATTAGGCCATCGTTACATAGCAACAATATTACTTGTAATTGCCATAGTGCTATGACGCATTTTTACTTGTCATTCTTAAAGAGACAACATTTTTTAACAAAAGTCATGTGTTGCCAAAATAAATTGAGTCATTTTGTATCAATTTTTAAGTGCTGAACACAAATATGACTGTGAAAATGCAAAATTGGCTCTAGTTTTTTTTGTAATCTGCAAAAACAGTTGTTTACATGACAAAATGCATGCCAATAGCTCTGGTCAACAACATTTTTGCTACTGGGGAAATTAAGTGTTCTAGTCCAAATCTGAACTCCAAATTTCCCAATCACATCAGGATCTTAAGTTATAGAAATAGTTTAAATTTTAATGGTAGCCATTGTTTAAATTTGACATTATGAGACTGTTTTACATCACTGAAACTTAACATCCTGACATGATAGAGAAATTTGGAATTCAGATTTGGAAGCGGCATACTCAAATTAGTCTAGAATGCTTACATTTGTCAAAGTCTACTGGATAAAATATACTCCTTGAAACGTAGAAATTAAACTATATGAAATATCTCAAAAATTAGAGCCAATTTGAAAAAACTGATGTTGTATTCAGAATCAGTGCAACAAATTTATCATAAAATGACTTTTAAATGATTGACAGCAAAATGTGTGTTGACCGGTGTAATCTTTACTTTATCCAGTCGATAACTGCAGACCTTATGGAAATGTGAAACCAAGCCTTGAGATAGGGTAAATTGAGAACCAAACAGTTTTTACAAATTTCTATTCACAAAAACAATCTTAAATTTTATGCTTTAATTACAGTACTTGGTTAAAAAATACATTATATATACAATGACCACTGGGAGTTAAATAACGTTTAGGTTTTTTCAGGAACCATATCACCAACCCATGACAGATAAGGAGGATTCCCATTGTCAATCTGCATGAAAAAAAAGGAACAAAATTTCCAAATTACGAACTCTAAAATGACTGATCCTCAAACGTTTACTTTAAAATAAAAGCAAACTTATTTTCTTATATTATGTTCTACACTGACAACCTAATGCTATGTGATAAATCAATACTTTTATAAAGACTTACTGGGAGGGATATAACTTCACACACTTCATATGGATGATTCTCCCTGAAATAAACAACATTAATAAATCTAGGGTCCAATTTTGTTTACTAACAAAACTGCTTTACATACTACATGTATATCTAACTAGCAACTCTATTGTGATATAATAAGGATGGTGAACATTAGTTTATTCAAACATACCTAAGTGTATGCTTCAAAGCAGCCTTTTGCATTACAGTTTTATTAGAAGTGTTTATGAATTAAATAAACTGAAATAGGACTTTGACACAGGCCTCCCACTATGACCTAAAATTTATTCTTTTTATATCCAATTTTGCAATGTCAAGTTTTTCATTATTTTCTAAACCTTCTAGCTCCCAAATGGTTCAGTTATCTCCCATCAAAATTTTTTTATTTTATTTTATTTATTTATTTATAAGAAATAGTATACAACAGTGTTTGGACCAGGGGGTGCACTAAAAACTTTAATTTCAAAATGACTCATGAGAGGCAAAAAAATAATTACAAATCTTATTGATTTCAATAAAAGAATCCATAATAAGGAAAAATATAGGCTTTTGTTTACTGGTATGAATGCTGGAGCCATTTTTGATTTTTAGAAGAAAAATTAATCTTAAGTGTGTAGTAATTTCATTTGGTTCTGTTTTTGCAGTTTTGGAGGAGTTAGCTGCAGAAAATTAATCACAAAATTTTTTTCAAAATTTTAACATTTCTTCTCAAATCATGAGTTTTTAAATTGATTTTAGTTATAAAAAAAAAAAAAAAAAAAAAAAATTGAGTTGGGATGGATGAAAAACATAGGCCATCACAGTCTGATAATGGCTGGCCAAAATAAAAATCTGAATCTTTCCTGGAGCCATTTCTCCACCATAGTTTTTTACATAAATACAGTCAACCCTCGATTTATAAGAGTAATCCATTTATAAGGATATTTTCTTCTGGTCCCGTTTTATTTATCTATCCTTTGTAACTCCGGATAAAAGGATACTCCGCTTATAAGATATTTTCTTCCAGTCCCGAAGATATCCTTATATCGAGGTTCGACTGTACTGGTAGTTAACTTTAGTTACTTGACCAATTTATTGTCCATTGTAGTATTTTCTGAATTTATAATTACCTTACATATGTTGATAACTCTTCAACTCTTGATGTTCTCGTTTTTATCATCATTAGACTTTCTGGATCCTCATTAACTTCCCCTTTCCATTCATATCTAATAAAATTAGAAAAATTGTATAAAAGTGAATCAAATGTAGACCCAGTTCTTTCAGAAGAATGAATCGTTCCAACTCTATTAGTACGGCAAAGGATAAATTTTCAAATTCAATTTAGAAGAAAAAAAAACAGAAAAAAAAACTCTTACATGGAAGTAATTTTGGGAATAATGTTTATGCATGCAGCCAACTTTTTTTCAACTAATCCCCTAAAATAACAAAAAAGAAAAAACAAAAAAAAAAGGAGTTACTAATATTATTTTTAATAATGACACTAAATTATTTCAATAAAAACTTATTGGATCTACTGATTTCACAAGGGAATTAGAATTTTTTTTTTTATTATAAATACAGTAAACAGGATCTGAGATGGAGACATAGCAGGATAACGAGTAAGCTACTCTAGAAAAAAAAAATTAAGTCAAAAGGATGCCATTATCTTTCTTCTAAGGTACACAGTGAAATTCAGCAACAATTATTGAAAATGAAGTTCAACTGTTAACGTGATTTCAATTGTATACACAATGGTTATAATTCTATAACGTCCATTTTACAATACAATGGTTTATTAATATATTTAGATATAATCGATTTTCATCCTTTTGGCATTATAACTATATACACTATACAATACAACATGCGTAAAATAATGAATTGTACACACAATCTTTGACCAAAAAAAAAAAAGAAAAATCCACCCTCCCCCATGCAAATATCTTTTGTCTGGATATGCTAATGATCAAAACTTAGCAAACGTGTTCAAATGTCACAACAAGATTGCCTTTTTTGTTCAATAGCCAAAAAAACCTTTGACGGTATTCCATAGCACGTGAGGATATTCTACAGGGTGCGTAAGGTATTTGAGGACACACCTTCATTTGGTTAGTGCCGGACACACCTTAGTGGTTAGATAATTAAATTCAATTTAATAATCTGATTATTATTTTTAAGTCTTGTAGTCTCATTACATTATAGTCTACTGTCCCATGTTGCTTCCTCAAAAAACTAAGGTGATAACAATCCTGCCTATCGTGACCATTTTGTAAAGTCTTGGCTAAAAAATTTAGACTACGACAGATCTTTTCATAATCTTTTCTCTCCAGGAATTTATTTCACCTTTCCTGTTAACATGAACTGGAACTTCCCTGTCAGATGTGTTTAAGTATGATTGATTCTCAACAACCTTCTTGATATTATCATAAAAAAACCCACACATTCGTTGCCCTTTTGGGTTGCGATATTATCATAAGATTTTTATAATTACTGACACTTTAAAATATTTTAAGGGATTTTCTTTTCTAGTTTAGATACCTTAATTACGTTAATTTTATATATGATATTAATTCTTTGTATCTATGTTGATTTTTGGTTCCCTTTGGGAACCTATTTGTCTTTTTGATACCATATCAGTCCCATTGGGCACCTTTTTTATTTTGAATAAATAAATAAATAAATAAATAAATAAATAAATAAATAAATAAATAAATAAATAAATTTAATCAATACTACCGTCACAATAATCAATTTAATGCCACTTATCAGTGAACAGTGCTTATCTTATCCCACTGGGCTGGTCAATTTTAAAATAACTAAACAAAATTTTGTTCATGCACTTTGAAGGGCTTACAATGTTTATACTCTGAATTTCTTATAAACATTTAACAATAAGAAAGTCAAATTCACAAGGCCTGAGCAATTTCATTTGTCCAAAAATGAAAACTGCATTCAAAATCACAAGAATAATTTGGGGAACCAGAAACAGAGAAATTAATAGACTGCAATGCTAATAACAACTGAACACTTTTTCAACCAAGATGTACTGAAGAGTAAAATGTGTGGGATATAATTTCATCAATTTCTAAGGCATCTTTTAAAAAAGAAAAAAAAAAACAAAAACCCACAAATACAGGGCTAATTTAGGCATGGTCTTTAATGGGCTAGAGTCCAGGATACCCTCCAATCAAAGGGTCCCCTTCCAAAGTAAAAAAAAAAAATAAATAAATAAATAAATAAATAAATAAATAAATAAATAAATAAAATAAAATAAAATAAATAAATAAAAACAATTTAAATTAATAAGCTTTGTCAGCCCAAGGTCCCCAAAATTAATGTTCCTCCAATCTTGCACAGGCACAGATTCAGAAAACACAATGAGCCTACATACCTTGCAAGTTTCTTGGCCACTTCTTCACTGGGCGTCGTCACATACACGACAGAATGAGTTCCACTAGCATAAACTTTGCTTGCCATTGTGGCGAATAACGTGCGAGTAAAATTTAACAAAGGTGGCATATAATAGAAAACTGCACTCTAAAAAGAATAAAAATGCAATGCTGAAAACGACAACGAGAAAAATTTATAAAGAGCATTTGTCCTAAATAAAAACTCTTATTCTAGAATAGTTGAGGGCCTGAGCTTTATAAAACTTTTGTCTTAAGGAATTTGGCACCAGTACTCAAAAATATATCCCCTCTCTATTCAAATTAAAGTTCATGGAGTCGTGAATACGAATAGAAAAGGCAAGGAAAAATTCCACGACCTGAACTCAAACCAGAGACCATACCTTTTGCTGGCACTGCTCTTACCAATTGATCTACTGTGGACACAAACCATCAAGTTGTTACAGTATGTCCGCACGGACTTCCAGGAAGCCACAAATCGGCTCGATCAGCAGAGCAGGCCCCTGACTCACAAATCGGGAACATCAAATTAGATGAAGAGTTAATGTATCATCTACTCCTCATCTCTTCCTGATGT
>JAHWFO010095626.1:0-10761 GCA_023313115.1 Rhysida immarginata | reverse complement strand
GTGAATTGCGTGTTGATACCATTGTTGCAAAAACTTTGTCTTGCATTGTTGGTCATGCGATATTTCTCATTAATATGCCCTGCCATAACCATGAATATCGATTTTTTATCAATAATTATTATTTTTTCGAAATCTGAAGTAGACAGTGACCTTCCTCATGCTTTGAAGGTCATGTATGCGAAATTTCATCAAGATCGGAATAAAACTGTAGATTTGTATAAAAAACGTACAGACCCACCCACAGACAGACCCACAAACATCCTTCTTTATATATATAGATGATGATGATAACAATGGAGTAGGTAAATTAGCTGTCGGATTTCACAACAATAGACGCCAGAAAACAGATTATAAAGTCAAATTGATTGTTTAAAATTAAAGTTCTTATGGCGATTTAACCAAATTTAATTTAGGAATCAATAGAAATCGGAAGATATACAACCTACAGATTCGTGAGATGATTCCAACGAGGCGCAGAAGCTACATTAACCCACAGTATTAAAAGCAGTAGATTTAAAACAGGTAGGCACAACCAGAAGCAGTCAGAACGCGGAAGAGATGAGAAACGATGTTGTCCGTGTTGTTTTCCATATTGGGGTACGTGTTGATTATGTTTAGTGGACACATTTGGTTAATTGGAACTTGCAATGTTAAACTATGGCATGTAATATATCAAACGACTTGGAATGACTTGCCATCAATGAATGTAACGTAATATTGATGATAGTCGAAATTGGTTCAAAGGCAGCTTGTTTAGTGGATCCATTTGGTTCATTGGAACTTTTAATGCTAAAATATGGCATGTAATATATCAAACAACTTGGAATGATGTGTCATGAATGATTGTAACGTCAAATTAATGATAGTCGAATTTGGTTCAAAGGAACCTGGATATAGGAGAACCATTATGGTTCATTGGAACTTTCAGTGCTAAAGTGTGGCATGTAATATATCAAACGACTTGGAATGACGTGCCATCAATGAATGTAACTTAAGATTAATGATAGTCGAAATTGGTTCCATGATGCGTTTTTTAAAGATACCATTATTGAACCATTGGATACTTCCAATGCTAAGATATGGCGTGTAATTATTTACGCCTTTTATTATCAAGAGTTAATTTGTGTACTGCAAATTTTAACAATAGCTAGTAGCTAATCGTTCGCTTCAGTAGTACATGGTTACGTAGAAAAGCGTTTGCAATTGTTTATGAAGAAAAAATTCACCCTTACACAGAACGTTTCAACAATTAACGCTGATTTCATTAAACTGGAATGCTTGCACGTTAAAGGATTCTTATATGTTTTAATCTATAGAGAGTTGCTACTTTCTGCATTAAACTTTTCAGATAGATTTAATCAGTTTGAACTATGCACTTCCTTTAGAAGTAGGCCTTGCTTAACAAACAGAGGCTTCCTTAGCAACCTCATCTAATCTTAACAACCAAAGACTTCTATAGAAATCGAATACTTTCCTTTTTATTCTCGAATGCCTTACATCCTATCGGTCCTGGGCATTTCGGTTGCCTGACTTGTTATATTACAATGTGTACAAACGCGGATTCTTGCAGACGATTTCTGAAGCGATGTTCGAATGATAATTTCACATGTTGGTGGGAATTTTTTTAACAATTGAAACTGAAACCGGATATAATATATAGTTTTCCTCCATTCGTTATCGAGCGCTAGAGATCCTGTATGTATAAGAGATACGACAACTAATCACATGGGCGCCATTTTGTGCTAAACACACTAATGAATTCCTTTTTATGACGGTTTGGCCGTTTGGTTAATTGAGATAATTTTTTTTTCTACTTTTCATACATCTTAAAATTTCAATAATACTCTCTTTAAATAGTTATTTTCTTTAAATAATGTAATTTTTTAAATTTATATTGTAGCGCTAACGTCATTTACAAAGGGAAGACACAAACACCTTCTACAGATTTCGAAGTACTTGAACATACAGGTTGTGGGCCATCTTAAAGTAACTCGTGCAAAAGGGTTTAGGTCAACACGCCTTCGTTTTGTAAAAAAGCGACTTGAAAAGAAAACCTAAAAAAAGCGATGTCAAGGATTGCAGCTTTTATCAACTCCTCCCTCTTCCCTGCTTATATACCTAAAGAATTTGCACTAATTTCACCGGAATTGGTTAAGGCACTTGCCTCCGGTAGCGAAACTTGCGGGTTCGAGTCTATCCTCTTACGTGACTGTCTTTTTTCAGTTGTTATAAGCGCCAAAAATAAAAAAAATTAATTTTACCTGAAGTTAAATTGTTAGAAATAACATTTTATTCATTTTTAAGTACGAAATTGAGAGAAAAAGGGAAGGGGGGGAGTTCATTTGATTAAATAATTTTTTCCCTTAAGAGAGCTTAAATCGATCCAATAAGCCCCGCTGATATCTGAATCAGTTGGCCACCCATTGTTGAAACACATGATCGAGCATCCTGTGAAAACCAAAGGGGAGGGGGAGACTAATGCTAAAAAAAACACAATGGAATGAGAGAGTCGAACAGAGTGAACGTGAGGGGATTCTTCTCTGTGATGTAGCTACACGGTATTGCTGTAGAATACTTCATTCAGGACTATCATCAATGAAAGACTACCGCAGTGACATCTAGAATGTGTTGTATAACCCTTCGAGGACAAAAATAGAAGGGTTTTCAAAGTGGGCGGCAGGGTCATTGGTTATCTAGAGCTTTATGGAGGGGGCGTTTATATAGCAAGTGGGCGGTAGGGGGGCGTTAAGTAATAAGTGGGGAGTGGGGGAGGGGGGAATGGTTGTTACGAGACATACGCATGACGTGTGGCTATGATTCAGTTGTGTGAGTTTACGTAATACGAGGGCTATTTTTTTTTCAGCCTCCGATGGAGTATAAAATAAAGATAAATGTGAATAACAAAATTACTTTTTGACATAGTCACAGTAGAGAATGAGACATTTGTCATACCGGTGGGCGAGCTTTCCAATACCCTCTTCACAGAATTTTGGTGCCAGTTTGTTCATTGTGTTCTTATCCCCATTAATCCTTCAACTGATTTTTTTTTTCCTCTTAGTTTATTCTCACAAACTTTGATATCTTTATTATTCAATAAAAAAACCTTTATTTATCTTTAATTTTAATTGCATTTTATTTCACGGTTCATGCTCGATCACGTGTGTTTATTTTAGATACAACCCAAAAGATAAGTTGGGATTGAAACTATCTACAGCATAGATCAGGGGTCGGCAAACTTTAGAGACTGAAGAGCTAAAGCTATCCCCAGCAACAATTTAGTACAATGCCCAACATACCCACATGTACACGCCAAAAGAGCCGCAGTTTGAGGGACAGCCCTTTAGTCAATTTATTGCGGTCACAAGACAATATTTGTCACGTTCCAAAAGTACACGCAGTGGAAATTATGAAAAGGCGCAGAGTAATTGAATAACACAGGCCTACAGTTTTAGTCAGTGAACCAAACCAATAACAAATTTTAATAGAAACAAATAAATAAAAACAAATAAAAGAAGTTAAATCACAAACAAACAAACGAGTTCAGAAATAGGTTGACTTAACTATCAAAATCCTTTTGAATTATAAAAGTTAAATACTACTGCTTAAGCTTCAAGCGGCATCCCCATCAACAACAAAGAAAATCTTACTCTAAAATAATATTATATCAGTTCTGTCAAACATACATATGTAATACAGTTGGTATAACAAACAAAACTCATTAGCTTAAAATAGACAAATATAAACCGATGAAAGAATTCCAAAAATTTGAGCTTGAATTGACTTGACTCAATTTACAAAGTCCACAGTCCACAATTTAGGAATAAATATAAATCAGAAAATTAAAGCAGGTAATACCTCCATGCATGAATGACAAATTTTTACACCATTCCACAACTCCAGATTTAACTATGCAATTTATATTTTTCAATGAGCATAATCACATGAACTTTATACATACTAACTGGGAATACTAAATGAACACTTAAAAGCAGTGTAGCAGTTCAAAAGTTCACCAGTTCATAATGTTAAATCTCAGCCAACAATAACTAGGATAATTACACGTAACGCTGGTGCACTGGTTTAATATAAAAATTAGCCCTAATTAAAATAACCTACTCTTTACTAGCTTCAACACACATTTTTGGATAAGCTTGAATCCAATATTTTATCATATCAATAACCCAATATACGGGCCTTGTAAACGGTCGTAACCCTTTGTACATTTACATGCATATAAGCCTAAAACACAAACTTGTAACACCACGTTAATTTTCGTACATGCACTTAAATCAATTTTATGTGGCAAGGTTAATATCACCGGCCTCGGTAGAAACTGTGACATTACGATGATGCAATGTCAATGCATCAATGATGCTTATGTTTCATGAACATAATAAAAATGTTCAAGCACCCAATGTTATGCTTAAAGGAAAGTTACTAAGTCAAAAGACCACTTGTAACATTAAATAATGTTAAAGTTATGGGTTCAAAATATTAAATAGGAAAAAGTTAAAGTTAGCTTTTTATGAGAATCCTTAAAGAATGATATGTTTATAAAAATGTTTTATTAAAAAAAATTTACTTAAGATGCTCCGCTAGCACCAAGAAAATTAAATTACTAAAGTGCCATATAGTGGATTTATGATTCAAACATCATTTGAATCTGACATTGCGTTGTGTTATTTTTTTTTTTATATATTTACCATAATCTTAAGTTAATTAAAAATTGGCTGGATAAAGTTTTAATGAGTGTGTATACAATTTAATTAGAAGCAGACACAAGAAGATAGAAAATATTCATATTTTAATGAGCAAGAAAGTCATGGTATTAAATCCCAAATATCCTTTTCCCTTAAAAGAGAAAATATTTAAGTACCCCAAAAATATGAAGAATATTATATTTATATTATAGATAAGATACAACAAGAATTAACATTACCCCAATGCTTGAATCAAGCCAAGATATCTCAATGCTTAAAATGCAGAAGTTATAGAATACACAAATATGTGCATAGGAAAACAGTTATAATCCAATTGTGTGGCCAACACAAACTCAGACATTGAAGAAATTCAATGGAAAAATAGGTAAGGTGAAATAACAAAGTTATTCAGAGTTGTGCAAACGGATAACCAATGAGTTTAAAATACCTCATGGATTGATTCAACCAATTACAAAAACTAAGAGAAGCAACATTCTCTTATAAAATTGAAAATTTCACATCATAAAGACATGAAAAGAAAATTATAATAGCATGTTAGCTAAATACAAAAAAAGAAAATTAATAAATGGGACTACTCAGCAATTAACCACAAACAGGATGTGAATGAAGTAAATGGGACACAAGTTAACAAATTAAGCCCCCCAAAAAAAATTGATAAAAAGACATTTTCTAATTACATATTGGCCTAGACTGAAGAAAGAAGAGAATAAAACAAAAATAAAAATTTACTGAATTTAGAAAGGTTAAATTGTCCTAATAAAAAAATTAACTAAGTCCCACTCAGCATGATGCACTACAACAGTGTGGTGGCTACATGTTCAGAACTGGATGTAAATGGAATCCGGAGAAGAGGTTGTCTGGAAAACCAGAGCAATCTGTATCAAAGTTTATGATGAAGAATGTCCATCTCAACAGATTTAACAGGTGAGGGTGAAAGATTGAAAAGTTGCTTACATTTCCTGATATTGATGATAGAAGAAAGAGACTATGTAATCTATTACATTTTTGCAGATAGGACTATTGAAGGCACACTGAAGAGGCAGTAGACTGGATGGAATTTCGCTGTTGGAACTGGAGCCGGTGGTATGGCTCCAGAGGGGCACCCTTAGATCGTAAAACAGGCAGGGTGCCCAGGCGCACATGCGATAGGAGTACGGGCAGCCTTCAAGGGCTGCTCCTATGTAAACGCCTCAAGAGGAGGCCCGTCCGCTCATCGGTGGGTCATCGATGTTGAGGGGAAAGGTGAAGAGATACGAGATGTTGTTCGTATCCCCTCCAATGACCTTACAGAGACGCTGAGATGACGAATAGCGTCTCCGAAACGTAGCTGGGCCAAGCCGTGGCCACTCAAGCTGGAGGAAAGACCTAAGATGGGAGGCACCTCTTCTCCAGATGGCTGAGGCTGGCGGAGGCACACAAGCAAGTCGTTGCAGACGAGCCAGCTAAAGCTCCCTATTCATGAAGGCGATGGATGTGGCCAGGTCCAGCTTATAAGCAACACCGGTGGAGTAGTCCATCAGAAATCGCACTGACTGGATGGAGAAGGCAGTCAGATGAAAATGTCTTGAAAGGCGATCCCAGATGGACTGTGCGAACGGGCACTCAAAGAACACATGATCGATGGATTCAGGAGACCCACAAAACAGGCAACCAGCAGAGCCGACTACTCCCCACTGATGTAGACGTTGGAGAGTAAAGAATCCATGGTGCAGCAGACGCCATTGAAAATTAAACACAGTCCTCTCGAAGGCGAAGGACTTGATGGCCTTCAAGATGGCTGACCATGGATATTCGGGGTGCCAGCGTACAATGTCAGAAGACGCACCCCGGTCGGCCTGCTGGAAGAACCAAGATAGACGTAGGCTTCCCCAGTCTTGTGGGTCTACCTGACGCAGATCGTGAACAAAGGTCGCTAAGTCTCCCTGGATTCAGTTGTAGAACCCAGGAGATCGTAGGTTGATTGTCACTGGCAGCGAAGTGGGAACTGGTAGCCCATTCACCTTGAGGAAGAAACGCAGGTGCAGGAACAGAAAATTGGCCCAGATGGAAGGGGGAAGAAGGAAGACCCGGATCAAGGCAGCCATTCTGGCCGCAATGAGGTAGTGCCGGATGTTAGGCAGGCCCAGGCCTCCTCCCTCGAAGGGGATACACAGCAGTTCCCGGCGAAGGGGATGACGGGCTGCTGCATACCCCCAAATACAGTCTGCAATGGCACCGTGCACCTTCTTCAAAAGTTGAGGAGATGGCAAGGCGAATAGGCATTTCGATGTCAATAGGGACAAGATGTGTGTCTTGATGAACCTCGCCTTGACAAACATCGAGGTGGAATAACGAAAGTTCTTGCCAAGGCGAGACAAACACTTGTCGATAACTTGCTGCCAGTGACGAGAGTCCATGTCGGGTAGAAAGGAGAAGACGTATCCCAGCACTGTGATTTGCTCACACCACGTTATTGGGAAGGTTTGAAGATAGTCCACTGTCCACTTCCCAATAGCGATGCCTTTAGACTTGACGAGATTGATGGAACTTCCCGTCGAAGTGCTAAAGTGATCGAAAGATTCTTTATAGATGCCCAGGGAATACGCATCAGATGCAAATAATACTACATCATCAGCGTATGCCAGCGTACGGATGTTGATGGAAGCAGCTGGCAAATCGTATCCCCGGACATCTGGGTGGCGATTAAGAAATTGTAATAATGGCTCCAAATAGAAAATGTATAAGAGGGGAGAGATGGGACACCCCTGCCTAACGCCTTTGGAGAGTTCGAAGAAAGGCGAGTTGGAGCCATTAATCGCCACGCATGACGTGGCAGAAGCATACAGTGCTGAGATAATCGTAGCAAATTTCCAAAGATGAAGATGGTGAAACACTCGGAAAAGAAACACGTGATTCACCTTGTCAAAGGCCTTTTCCTGGTCAAGACTTAGGACGGCAAGAGTCTGACGACGAACACACGCTTCCTCCATAACACACTTGATGGTAATCAGGTTGTCGGTCATCCTGCGAGATGGAATGGAGCAAGACTGACCCTGATCGAAGAACTCGTCGGCAAAACATTTAAGGCGTTGTTGAAGCACTCCAGTGAAGACCTTATAGTCTGTGTTGAGAAGAGTAATAGGCCTCCACTGGGTGACGAGTTCAGGATTCGGTACCTTGGGGAGTAAGATGATTCTCCCCACGGTAAAGTCCGACGTGATGGAGGAAGGGTCCTTAAGTATGGAGTTGAAAACTTGCACCAGGAAAGGCCCAAGAAGTTTCCAAGTCGCATTGTAGAAAGAATACGGGATGCCGTCTAATCCAGGGCTGGACTGATGACGGCCATCCATCGACAGAAACTTCTTGACTTCATCTTCGGAAAAGGGACGGGTAATTGATAGGCCAGCATCCGCAGTGAAAGGTCTAAGTGCCTCGATCCAATTCGTCGTGGCGTCGGATGGAAAGACTGGGTGGCCAAAAAATGATGAAAAATGGGAGTGAAAAGCCGACAAGATGTCAGCGTCGGTTTCCACTATCCCATTCTCCACCACCAAACGATGGCACCTCTTCTTGTTGGAGCGACGCCTCTCCTCAGCGAACGCAGCTGACGACATATTCCGGACGTCAGACGCCCAGGACAGTTTGGCCCTGAGAGCTGCGCCGGCGGCCTTGCGGATCATTAGAGCATTGATCTCGCTCTTCACCTGGCGGATGTCATCAGCATATGCCCCCTTCGGGATGGAACAGCGGAGGAGGCGCAGGATTTCTTGGAGCATGAGGAGATGGCGCCGATTGCGTCTAGCAGCATCACACCCAATCTTTTTAAAGAAGCGACGGAGCTTAGATTTAAAAGAAAGCCACGAAGCTAACGACGGAGGCAGGTTGTGAAGGTGTCTTTCCACAAACCGAACGAACATTCCCTTGTATTTATCGATGTCAAGCAGAGAAACGTTCAGGAACCAATTGTCCGAAGTAGTACCTGCAGAGGAGGCAGGGAATGGAGGGTTCCAGGACCACTTGATGGCACTGTGGTCTGAAAAAGAGCAAGGAATGACCTCCATGGAACCACGGGCACCAGCGAAAGTGGGGTCTACTAGAAAAAGGTCCAACCTTGATGATACAGAGGGCCCTTGATGAAAGGTGGACCCCAATTGGTTGGAATGGGAAGAAGACGCCCACAGATCGAATAGTGCATTCCGCTGGCACAACTGGTAGACGTACCCAGATGAAAAGATGTTGTTCTCATCCGGATGGCAATTGAGGTCCCCAGCAACCACTGCAGGCAAGGACGAGCATAGGTAAAAGTCTAGGTCTTCAAAGAATGTCAGTTTCTCTGCTGATAAACACGGGGCGTACACATTAAGCAATCGGAATTTGAGACCGTATAGCAGGAGGTCCAAAGAAATTACCCTGCACTCACAGTCAAAGACGCAGTTCGACACCACAATGGAGGGGTTGAAAATGATGGTAGCAACCCCCTGTCCATGTGGCGAAGATGAGTTGATGAAGAACTGCGCAGATGGATATTGACTGCGAAGGCCAGGTAGGTTAGCAGGCTGTTGCGAAGCAGCAAGCTTAACCTCTTGAAGGAGTAGGATATCTGGCCTGTACAGGGCAACAAATGACGACAAAACCGATTGCTTGAAAGACGAACCAAGGGAACGAACGTTTAGGGAAAAGACCTTCACTGCGAATTTAGGCTGACGGGGGCTGACCTGTATCTGAAGGAGTCTTGAGCCTCACGGATGACGGAGGAGGCTCAGATGTCTTCCGTCTAGGGGAGCGAGCACGTCCCGAAGAGGAAGAGGGGCTGCGATGATGATGGTCTACGCAGCTGTCTCGTTCAGATGATGAGGACATAGGAATCCCGTCCCTCTTGCTACGATGTCGTCGGGCCTTTTTCTTGCGAGGGCTCTTATGCGTCGCAAGAAGATCCCGCTGAGCAGACGCTGATGGCTTGGTAGTCCCAGCAGAGGATGAAATAATACCAGGCGTGGGCGCACAGGCGATTCGAAGAGGCTGCGATGCCGATGTGAGAGCAGGTGGAGGAAGTGCTGGAAACTCCACCACATCAAACACCGACCCGGAGCACAACGAATCGTCCAGGATGACTTCAGCAGATTGACAGTCCTCCAACATTGGGGAAACATCCGGCGAAGGTGCACGAGAGGAAACAGTCTCTTGCACCACACAAGGCCGAGGAGGGGGAGTCGGCATCTCCTTCCCAGGAGTCGTAGGACGTGGCGACGATGGTGGTGTCGTCTTCGAAATCCTTGGTGAAGGAGGAGGCGACGATGGTGGGGCCGCCTTCGACTTCCTCGGTGATGAAGAAGGCGTCGATGGTGGGGCCAACTTCGATTTCCCCGATGAAGGAGGAGGTGACGACAACGATGGGGTCGTCTTCGACGTCCTTGGTAGAGGACGAGGCGCTGTTGCTCTGCTCGGCTCAGTTTACTTGGCCGGTGAAGTCATCTTTCTTGGTTGCTGGGACGACATTCCTTGAGGCGATGGCGTTGGGGCTGCTGATAGGGCGTCTGACCTCTCCTGGCACTGGTGGAACTTGTGCACGGTCTTGTGGCAGAAATCACATTTCCGAAGAAGAGGACAGTCTTTTCGAACATGAGAAGTCTTTTTGCAGTACCAGCAGCACTGCCTCTGGCCCTTGTACGACACGGAGACGGTTATTCCGCGCATCACAAGGTTTGAAGGAATGTCTCTATGGAGCTCCATGAAGACTACGATGTCGCCCGTCATCTGAAGAGGAGAATCTGGGTGCAGGGGGTACGAAACTCTACGCACCACCCCATAGTCCGACATGTAGTCTCGGAGATATTTCTCAGCCATCAGTGGCGATGCGCCCCGGATAAGAACTGGAACATATCCGGGTTGCGTATATTCGAAACGCACGAGGTGCAGTCCATCATTCGCCCTCTAGTGACGATAAACGATGTAGAATTGAATGTCCAGTGCCAATTGAATTGTCGCGAAACCTGTAACCGGCCGGGGGGTAACCAACTGCCCCCTGTAACCAAATAGGTTGGGGTATATATCAGTCCGTTAG